>PITA01011512.1:0-66369 GCA_004023965.1 Spilogale gracilis | reverse complement strand
CGTGCTGTGCTCTGACCCGGGCCGCCTCCGGTGCCCGCCCAAGCTGGCTCTGAGAGGGAGCCCGGGACGGGTCCCATCCCTCCCCAGCCGGCCGTGTGCTTTGGGCCTCTGTCCCCAGCGAGGACTCTGCGCCTGGCATCCCTGCTGAGTCCGTCGGCTCGGA
Organism: Spilogale gracilis; assembly: GCA_004023965.1. NCBI lineage: Eukaryota > Metazoa > Chordata > Mammalia > Carnivora > Mephitidae > Spilogale > Spilogale gracilis. The sequence goes on along the minus strand of PITA01011512.1, from coordinate 66,206 downwards.
GTGGTTCCCAGGGAACAAGCTGCAGACATGGAGGTTGCCCTTTCATATAAAAATCTTTAATAAAAATAGCTCTCTTCCGAACGAGTCGTAAGTCAGAAGTAACAAATTGAAATTCCTGCCACCTGGGCAGGAGGGAATGAGGCAGGCTGACTGGGCCACAGAGAACTGGGAGCAGTCCCCGGCCCAAAAGGAACAGCTCTGGCTGGCGGCTGACACATGCGACTGTGGGCCCAGGGTGGACACATTTTCTCATTTTTCAAGAGGAGGTAGCAATATGTCTTTTATCTTTTTAATGGTTGTCATAAGCTGACCTTCATTCCCAGCGAATGACAGTAGAAAGCTAAGTAAAACACAGGCAGCCTATAAGCAGCCTGTTTTACACACTCTAAATAAAAATAAGTAGGTTCCTACAATAGCAGAACATTTGTACAAAATTGACAGCTGAAGGGTTCGACATGCAAACAGCCTGCCAGGGAGACAGAGGCAGCCCTTCCCTTCGGATTAGGAGGGGGCGATTAGGAAAGGTAGGGGAAGTAGCAGGAAGACTTGTACCACTAGCCAGGCTGTCTGGTGGGCTCACCAAGCGCCAGCAGGGAATGACGGTCTCCTGGCAGATTTCCAGACCCTGAGCAGGTCCCAGTTCAGCCCTAGTAGCCCAGGAGTCTCTTGGCCTCTTCGCTCTGGGCCTGCAGGGTCTCACTAGCATACTTTTGGAGGAGTTCCATCTTCTTCCTCCGCACGAGGGCCTCCTCGATCTGTGGATGGCAAGAAGAAAGGGCTCACGCTTTATTCCTCCAGGAGGAACCCAGCCAGGAGCAAGTTCCCAGGACAGAGGCCATCAAGAAGCCAAAACCAGAGTGTGTCAGTATCCCCCCAAAAGTGGACGAGAGCCTCCTTGGGATTCCACACCCAATTGTGGGCACAGCGACCAGTGCGGTCGGGGTCAGAGCGGCCCTGGTGGACAGGAAGGACAATGAAAACCCGCTCCCCCATTTGTGCACTCTCCCTTAGCGGTGAGGCCCCTGGAGCTGGGGAAGTCCCACCGGCAAGGGCAGTAGCCCCCCCACCTTCTGTCCTACCTCTTGCTGGGATGGTACTGGGACGTGGGCGATGAACTTCTGCTGCCCGTCTTCACCTCCTTTCTCCTGGCTGCCTTCCTCGTCGGACTACAAACAGAAGCCCCAAAAAGTCATGGAGCAAGAGCCCATTAAACACAGGCCAGTACTACAAAAATGCACATCTATGAAGCTGCTTACAAGGAAGAAACAAAAGGAAGTTGGAAGTTCAGGGCTCAGAAAAACACGAAGACACACCATTACCTATTTAAAGAGCAATGAAGCTCTGTGTAAGTTAGGCCACCTTCTGTCTGAGGAAAGAAAAGAGGAACAGAAACTAACGAGAGCCGCAAGAATCAGGCACATCCCTGCACTTAGAGAACCAGACTGTGTTGATCTCTACGTATTTTTTTGGCTTCCAAACCTCGTAAATGTTATCTATTTTGCTTAATGAAGATTAAAAACTGTACCACAGAGAGAAAAAAAGGTCAACTCAGAGGCTGCACGTGAGTCAAGAGAGATTACTGATCACCTAAGGAAATATTGTGACCTGGGAGACCTGAGGGGCGAGGACCCCTCTGAGGCCCCGGTCGGCCCGCACCGGCCTCTTGGTACACGGTGGCCTGGGGGAGCTGGCTGGAGACCCTTCAGTGGAAGGTCTCAGATGCTGCTGGCAGGAGGGCAAACCAGGCTGAGCACTTTAGGAAATGATTTGGCCTTACCCACTGAAGCCCAGCATGTGCCTCCCCGGGGACCTGATAATCCCGCTCCTACGTGTCCACTCCACATAAATAACTGCCTATGAACAAGAAAGGCCACAGCAGCCTCGCTTGGTATGGTCCCAAACTGGGTGCTAAACAGATACCCGTGACCATGAGACACCAAGGAGTATGCATGACTTCATCGACAGACATCAAGTTCAGAAACAGGTAAGAGCTGAAGGGTTATCAGAGGTCAGAAGCAAGCTTCTAAAGTGCCGGTCATGGTCATGTTCTGTTTCATGGGGTTGTGTGCCTTGTGAAAATGCACTGACCTGCCCACTTAGCACTTGCGTAATTCTCTCTGTATGGAATACTACTCGGCAACAAAAAGGGATGAACTCCTGAATGCAACAACTCCGATGGATCTCAGGGCATCACGCTGAGTGTAGGGACCATCCCCGAGGGTGACATGAAGTATGATTTCATTTATGAAACATTCTCAAAATGACAGCATTATAGGGACAGAGAACAGACTGGAGTTTGCCAGGGGTGAGGGATGGGGGAACGAGGGAGGTGTGACTATAAGGGAGCTGTGCATGGTGGGGAGAATTCTCTATCTGGATTGAAATGGTGGTTACAGGGGCGCTTGGGTGGCACAGTCAGTTAAGTGGCCAACTCCCAGCTTTGGCTCAGGTCCTGATCCCATAGTCATGAGATCAAGCCCCGCATCGGGATCAGTGCTGAGCATAGCATCTGCTTAAAACTCTCTCCCTGGGGCGCCTGGGTGGCTCAGTTGGTTGGGTGACTGTCTTCGGCTCAGGTCATGATCCCAGAGACCCGGGATCAAGTCCCACATCGGGCTCCCCACTCGGCAGGAAGCCTGCTTCTCCCTCTCCCACTCCCCCTGCTTGTGTTCCCTCTCTGGCTGTGTTTCTCTCTGTCAAATAAATAAATAAAAATCTTAAAAAAAAACAAAAACACAAAAAACAACTCTCTCTCCCTCGGGGCACCTGGGTGGCTCAGTCATTAAGCATCTGCCTTCAGCTCAGGTCATGATCCTGGAGTTCCGGGTCAGCCGGGAGGCCTGCTTCTCCCTCTCCCACTCCCCCTGCCTGTGTTTCCTCTCTAGCTGTGTTTTTCTCTGTCAAATAAATGAATAAAATCTCTCTAAAAAAAAAAAAAAAATAGACTCTCTCTCTTCCTCTCCCTCTGCCCTCCTCACTGCCCACACTTTCTCTAATAAAGAAATCTTTTTTAAAAAGGAAGAAAAAAATGGTGGTTACGTATATCTCTACATGGTAAAAGATACCAAACTCTATACAATCATTACACCAACTCTGTTCCCTCGTGTGGATATCGTATTATAACTCTGGTAGATAGAACCATTGGGGAGAACTGGGTGAAGGTTACACAGGGCCCTCTATGCTACCTTTCCTGTAAATTATTTTAAAATTAAAAAAAAAAAAAAAGAAACACCTGGGGCGCCTGGGTGACTCAGTCAGTGAAGCGGCTGCCTTCGGCTGGGGTCATGATCTCAGGGTCCTGGGATTGAGCCCCACAACAGGCTCTCTGCTTAGCAAGGAGTCTGCTTTTCCCTCTCCTTCTGCCTCATGCTCTCTCTCAAATAAATAAAATCTTAAAAAAAACCACAACAACCTTTAAAGGCTTGCCACTGCTCTCCAGATAAAGGCCAAGCCTCCTCCCTGTGGAGCTGGAGCGCTTGCTTGTCCTGCCTTGCCCCTCTCCCCGCCTCCTCTCCTCTCCCCACAAGCAGCCCACACTGTGCTTCAGCCACACTGGCCTGTCCTCTGTCCCCCACACTCCCACAACGCCTCTCAGTACATGATGTTCCCCTCTGCCTGGAACACTCTTCCCTCACCGCCTCTCACTTGGTTAACTTCTCCTGATCCTGCAGGCCTCTGCTGGATGGTCTGCTTCACGGGCTCTTCCCGCACCATGTCACTGTCTCAGAGCTGCTGCTGACAGCCACTGTTTTCCACTGATGCAGCCCACTGGACTATCTCCTCACTGACTTTAAGCTACAAGTACAGCTTGGTTACCGCTATGCCCCTGGCATGGGCCTGGCTTTCAGTAGCCCCTAATTAAGCAAACAGCTGCTGAAAGAGCAAATAAATATTTGTAGCTAAAAAAGACCTTCCTAGGTGGGTGGGGCCTGGGTGGCTCAGTTGGGCAAGCATCCGATTCTCCATCTCAGCTCAGGTTTTGAACACAGGTCGTGAATTTAAGCTCTGTGGTGGGCTCCACTTAGAGGGAAAAAAAAAGGGAGAGAGGGAGGAAGAAAAGACAAGACGAGAAAAAAACAAGACGAGACCTTCCTAAGGCAAGCCGCCACCTTACTTCAAATGCTTCACTATCCCCGCTGCTCGTGAGCCAGACCTGTTCAGGAACCTCAGGTCGGCTGTATTCTGTGTGAGGCCAACAAGTCACTGACCGCCCCTACGCCTAGTCTTTGCGCTGCTACGACAGCAGGCTCCTCGCACAGGACCCGACCTACCGCCTGTGCACAGTCATGTGCTCTCCTCTGTCCAGCAAACCCACTACATTCCTTCTCGACACGTCCTCAGGAGCTCCTGGAGCGAGGAGGCTCTGCCTGCCAGGCGGGAGCACAGCTCTGCCCTCGGCCGTGATCATCTGCTTCAGTGCCTTGTCTGCCGTGGGGGGGTTTCTATCTCTAGCCTGGGGGTGCAGGGATGTTAAGACTGCAGAAAAGCAACTGGCACGGCCACTTAGACAGAAATGATGAGACCTACTGCTGACACCCTGATCTCAGACTTCCAGCTTCTAGAACTCTGGGTAAATCCATTTCTGGTGTGCAAGCCTCCCTATCTGCAGTACTTTGTAAAGTATAAGCAACTAATGCCAGTAGACCCGTAATTGTACCTAGAAATGTGGTAACAATACATAAGTGAACAGATAAATAAAAAGAAATGATGGGCACATGGTTGTTACTCATATGGCTTCAAATGTGTTTAGATGTCGGACGGCAGTATATTTAGAAGGACCTACCTCGAAGAAGCAGGAAAGTAATTCTGGGTATTAAAGCAGTTTAGAATGCTCTCATAGCCATTTGCTTCTGGATCCCTCCCTGGGATGCTGCAAGGTGACCCTCATATCCATCTTCCAGGTGAGGAAGAGGAGTTCCCAGCTGGAGACAGGGGCAGAGCTGGGCTTTGACCCTGACCCTCCACCAATTAGTTGAGCCTTCCTACCACTTTCGCTAGTCCCCCAAGGCCCAGCCTTTGTGGCTCGGAGCAGAAGGCAGTGAGCACCAGGGACCCCCACTGCCCGTACTACCTCTTCCTCGGTGACAGCGTAGATGTTGATCTCTTCCTCCTCTTCCTCCTCCTCCTCCTTTTCTCCTCTTGCCAGCCTGGCCTCTCGCTCTGCTTTCCACTTTTCCACCAATCCGGCCCTGACTGGAGAAAGAGGAAAGTCAGGCCTCTGAATTAGCTTTACACGCCATGCAGGGTGAGGCCCACAGGTTCCCTCTGAAGAGAAGCACCCTCCATCCTGCCCTGGGAGGCAGGAGTGGGACATGAGAGGTAATGTGGTCATGCCACGGCTCTGGCCGGAAGTCACAACAAAGCAGCTGTTTAGGGGACGGGCTGTGATCATACCCAGTTCAGCAACCTGAATGGCTTCGTGACACACCCAGGCGACAAGGGAGACACAGCTGTACATGCTGCTGGAAACAGGCTCAGACTCCTGACCAAAGCCCTAGCTCAATACAGCATTGGGAGATCAGCACTAATGGTCCCTCTCAAGGCTGTCAGGAGGCTTTGGAACAGGGTCCATAAAATGCTTAGCACAGTGCCTGGCGTGGAGGAAGTGCTCACAGTCACCCATCTTGCTCTACACTGACAGCGTATTAACTGGGCTTAAAGCAAACCAAAAAGCCACTTAAATGGGCACCATTTCAGGTGCCTGGGTGGCTCATTGTTGGGCGTCTGCCTTCCGCTGAGGTCATGATCCTGGAGTCCCGGGATGGGGTCCTGCATCGGGCTCCCTGCTCAGCGGGAAGCCTGCTTCTCCCTCTTTCACTCCCCCTGCTTGTGTTCCCTCTCTCGCTGTGTTTCTGTCAGATAAATAAATAAAATCTTTAAAAAAAGGGGGGGGGGGCGCCTGGGTGGCTCAGTGGGTTAAAGCCTTTGCCTTCCGCTCAGGTCATGATCCCGGGGTCCTGGGATTGAGGCCCGCATCGGGCTCTTCCTCTGTGCCTCTGTGCCTGTCTCTCTGCCTACTTGTGATCTCTGTGTCAAATAAATAAAATCTTAAAAAACAAAAACAAAACAAACAAACAAAAGGCACCATTTCCTGATTTCAAGAAAAGGCCAATGTCGGAAGGAATCCAGATGATGAATTATGAATTATGTAGACAGGGAACGGTTCCAATGTCACCCTTGGGCTTCCCCATCTGCTGCTTCCAGCCCCACACAGCCTGGACGGCATCAAGTTAACGGAGGGCTAGGTCATGAGCAGCCCACGTCTTCTGAAGGCCATCAGCAATAAAATCAACTCACTTCTGGCATACAGCACTATTTACAAGAATATTTTCAAAGGACAGAACAGAAACCAGATGCCACCTATAATGAAATGAACTGCTCAGAGACCTACATTTCTTTTCATATTCCTGTTCCAAAGGCACGATGACACCATCATCTTCATCGAGGTAACCGTAGTATTCAAAATCAATTGCTTTCATGAGCTCGGCACGGGTCTTTCTTGGAGGAGGGAGAGCTAAAAGAAACAGCACTGGCTTAGCTAAATATCCCACCGCAATCACACTTGGGCCTGCACCCTGTACAATGTTACACAGCCAGAGAGTATGCTCAAGAAAACACCATGGCAGGGATGCCTGGGTGGCTCAGTCGCTAAGCGTCTGCCTTCAGCTCAGATCAGGATCCCAGAGTCCCAGGACGGAGCCCCGCATCGGGCTCCCTGCTCAGCGGGAAGCCCATTTCTCCCTCTCTCATTCCCCCTGCTTGTGTTCCCTCTCTGGCTATGTTTCTGTCAAATAAATAAATAAATAAAATCTTTTAAAAAAACAAAGAAAACACCATGACATAGGCACTTCCTATACTAGCCACAGAATTACATAAATGCTACAACCCTTTTTTCAACCCATTTTGAAACCTTTAATCCAATTAGTCTATTTAGGAGGAACTGATTCTAACTTAAAAAACAAAAACGGAGGGGCGCCTGAGTGGCTCAGTTGGTTAAACGACTGCCATCGGCTCAGGTTATGATCCCGGAGACCCCAGATCGAGTCCCACATCAGGCTCCCTGCTCGGTGGGAGGCCTGCTTCTCCCTCTCTCACTCCCCCTGCTTGTGTTCCCTCTCTGGCTGTGTTTCTGTCAAATAAAATCTTAGGGAAAAAAAAAAAAAAACCACCAAAAGGAGGAGGCAGGTAAAACTGTATGGGCAGAGATGTGCATTGTTTATAGAGTCGTGAAAACCTGGAATAACCAGGACTGTAAACTATAGCATGTGTGGGGGATGGGGCACCTTATGGCCCTCTGTGGCTATTTCACAAGGTGTTTTGAGAACACAGGAGATGTCATGAGGTTTAATAAAAACATAGTGGAAAATGTCCAAGTATATAGATAAGACAAAAAAACTATAAACATACCAAAAAGATAAATGAGAAAGTCTTGAAGAAAATATTTCAGGCTAAGGGTTACTACCCAGAATATTTAAGTAATTCTTTTTTTTTGATTATTTATTTATTGGGGCGCCTGGGTGGCTCAGTTGGTTGGGCGGCTGCCTTCGGCTCGGCTCGTGGTCTCGGGGACCCAGGATCAAGCCCCACATCGAGCCCCACACTGGGCCCCGCATCGGGCTCCCTGCTCGGCGGGGGGCCTGCTTCTCCCTCTCTCACTCCCCCTGCTTGTGTTCCCTCTCACGCTGTGTTTCTCTCTGTCAGGTGAATAAATAAAGTCTTTAAAAAAAAAAGATTATTTATTTATTTGACAGAGAGAAACACAGCTAAAGAGGGAACACAAGCAGGGGAGTGAGAGAGGGAGAAGCAGGCTTCCCACTGAGCAGGGAGCCTGATGTGGGGCTCGATCTCAGGACTCTGGGATCAAAACCTAAACCAAAAGCAGACGCCTAACAACTCAGCCACCCACGTGCCCCTATTTACATAATTCCTAAAAATCAAAAGGGAGGGGGAGACTGCCTGGCTTAATCTCAGAGTCATGAGTTCAAGCTCCATGTTGGGTGTACAGATGACTTAAAAAGCACCTAAGTGGCTCAGTTGCTTACGTGTCTGCCTTTGGCTCAGGTCATGATCTCAGGGTCCTAGGACCTAGCCCTGCATCGGGCTCCCTGCTCCGTGGGGAGTTTGCTTCTCCCTCTCCCTTTGCCCCTCCCCTTGACTCGTGTTCTCGCTCTCACAAATAAATAAAATCTTTAAAAACATCTTTTAAAAATTAAAAATCTTAAAAATATTGAAAGAAAAATGATAGCCCAACAGATAGAGAAAAGAGTAAAAGCTAATCATTTCAGAGGAAAAATTTCATATATATAAAAATTTCAGTTAGTGGGGCACCTGGGTGGCTCAGTTGTTAAGCATCTGCCTTCAGCTCAGATCATGATCCCAGAGTCCTCGGATCAAGTACCGCCTCGGGCTTCTTGCTTTGCAGGAAGCCTGCTTCTTCCTCTCTCATTCCCCATGCTTGTGGTCCCTCTCTAGGTGTGTTTCTGACAAATAAATAAATAAAATCTTAAAAAAAAACTCAGGGGCGCCTGGGTGGCTCAGTTGGTTAAGCGACTGCCTTCAGCTCAGGTCATGATCCCAGAGACCGGGGATCGAGTCCCACATCGGGCTCTCTGCTCGGCGGGAAGCCTGCTTCTCCCTCTCTCACTGCCCCTGCTTGTGTTCCCTCTCTGGCTGTGTTTCACTCTGTCAAATAAATAAAATCTTAAAAAAAAAAAAAAATTCAATTAGTAACTGAATTCAATTATCAATTTCATTAGTAATCAGGGAAATAAAAAGTAAAAATATTTTAACCATCAGATCCACAAAAACTTTGTAATTATGAGAAACGAGAAATAGCTAAAGGTCTACCAACGGATGAATAGTTACATAAAGTATGGCTAATTCATATCATTCACTTTAATCCTTCACATCCACTCACAGAGTTCTAAGCAGAATGATGGGAGGATATCAACGCAGAGCACGGCACAGCAGGGATGGGAGAGCCGCTGGGTCTTGGCAGGCCTCCACCCTGCCACTGGTGACAGCGAGTCTGTGCATCCCTGCGCCACTCTGGGTCCTTGTCCTGTAGCAATGCTGGCTGCACCCAGACTGAGTATAGGGCTCAAACCTGGCTGGCTCAGAACACCGTATTCCCCCTCCATCACAGGGACTGGCTTAAGGATGGAACTAGTATCAGATCACACCCAACGAGATTCAATTCTAGGAGTTTTGCTTGAACTGCTTTGGGGGAAAAAAAATCTCTTGCTGAGAGAGGACAAACTGCAAAATGATGGTGGACCACTTGGCACCAGAAGCAGCGAGCGAGACAGAGAAACAAGCTCACAGATGGGAAGTCAAAACTACAGCATGGAGGAAACGTGACCTGGTATCGGCCATTGCTGAAGACAAACCACCCGTGGGCTTTTCAGTTATGTGAGTCAATAAATTCAGTCTTCTGCCTCAATGGAACTGGGGTTGGTTGAGTCATCTGTCACTCATACTGATGAAATTTAGATGATGAAATAATCATGTAAGTGCATTTAAAAAAAAAACAAAACCTGGAAGGGAACGTACCAAACAGATAATTATGATTACCAGTTATCCAGGGGTACAGGGATGTGGGGGGGACCCCGGGTGACAGTACTATTTGAATTACACTCATTAAGACTGACTTAAGCACTTTTGGGGCGCCTGGATGACTCAGTTGGTTAACTGCCTGCCTTCGGCTCAGGTCATGATCCCGGGGTCCTGAAATGGAGCTGCCTGCTGCTGTTCCCCCTACTTGTGTGCTCTCTCTCTCAAATAAATAATCAGTCTTTTAAAAAAAAGACCTAAGCACTTTCTTTTTTAAAAAAAATCTACAACTGGGTGCCTAGGTGGCTCAATGGATTAAGCCTCTGCCTTCAGCTCAGGTCATGATCTCAGGGTCCTGGGATCAAGGCCCATATCGGGCTCTCTGCTGGGCTCTCTGCTCAGTGGGGAGCCTGCTTCCTCCTCTCTCTCTGCCTACCTCTCTGCCTACTTGTGATCTCTCTCTGTGTCAAATAAATAAATAAAATCTTTAAAAAAAAAATCTACCGACTAATTTTTTTAGAAAAATGCAAATTAAAAAAGTAATTTTTTTACTTTACTTTACCCCCCCACGTATGTATTTTCATACACATGAATTTTTTCTTCTTAAATTATCAGTTTTGATTCTTTGACTAATATGCTGGCTTGTCATTTCCCTTTAAAAACTGGTAGGAAATATGCCCCAACATGTCAACAATTGTCATCTACAAGATGTGAAAATATGGACAGTTTTTATCTGACTTTTTTGTATTTTGCAACTTCTCTGTAATAAAATTATATTACTTTCATTATGAACAGCATGATATTTAAAGTTTTATTTATTTTTTTAATTTGTTTTTTTCTTTAAGATTTATTTGATAGAGAGAGACACAGCCAGAGAGGGAACACAAACAGGCGAAGCAGGAGAGGGAAAAGCAGGCTTCTGCTGAGCAGGGAGCCCGATGCAGGGCTCGATTCTAGGACCCTGGGATCATGACCTGAGCCGAAGACAGATGCTTAAGGACTGAGCCACTCAGGTGCCCCGAATTATTTATTTTTTTTAAGATCTTTTTTTAAGATTTTATTTTTAAGTAATCTCTATACCCAACATGGGGCTCAAACTCATAACCCCGAGCAGCACACTCCACCAAATGAGCCAGCCAAGCACTCTCTGAATTGTTATTTTTTTTTTTGAAGATTATTTTTTAGAGAGGGGAGTGGAAGAGGGAGAGAGAGAATCCCAAGCAGACTCCCCACTAAGCACAGAGTCTGACGCAGGGCTCAATCTCATGACCTTGAGATCACGACCTGAGCCAAAATCAAAAGGCGGATGTTTAAGCAACTGAGCCACCCAGTCGCACCTCCCCCTGAATTATTATTTTTAATAATTTATTTATTTATTTGAGAGAGCGAGTGAGTGAGAGAGAACATGAGGGGGAGAAGGTCAGAGGGAGGAGGAGACTCCCCGCGGAGCTGGGAGCCCGATGCGGGACTCGATTCCGGGACTCTAGGATAATGACCTGAGCTGAAGGCGTGGCTTAACCAACTGAGCGACAGGCTCCCTCCCCCCAAAATATTTTTAAGTGTTATTAATAACACATGTAAAACAGTGTGAGCATAATCAATTTATAAATAAGCAGGGCTTAATATAGGCAGAATTACAATTTTTAAACAAGCAGAAAAACAGGAAGCAAACAGAATGCCAACAGCAGTGAGAATACTGGTGTCTTTCTTCTCTGCTATTCATACTTTTTTGTATATAAAGTGTTCAGACTACTTTCCTAAAAGGCAAAATTAAAATCCACAAACACTCCACACTAGCGGTTTCCAAGTGCATTTGGGAAGGCCAAGGTCTGGCTGATGCTCCCTAGGGCCACTGGTTGGAGAAGGCAGGCCAGGCAAGGGGACCAGCAGCATGAATCCACACACAGCCATTCCACTTTTCTCCATTTAAACCTTCTGGGGTTTGGCCCAAGGTTGTACTGTTCTTCAGGTAGGGTTTTTTCAACTAATAAGTAACTGAAACAAGAACCTCTTTCAATGAACATCAGAGCCTGCCCTGATAATCTAAGGAAACTTCAAAGAGGAAAACATGTGGGCTGAGAGACAGGCACCACCAAGGTTGAGAATTTGGTACCAGTCAATTCTGGATCCACCTCCCAGCCCCATCTGTGAGCCCTGGGCCTATGACTTCAACTCTTAAGTACTTACGGTTTCTCATTTCAAATCTGGGGACAATAATTCTGACACTATGGCCGTGTAGCTGAGAAACAATACAGGAAGAGTCGCTAGCCTACAGATGTGTTATGATGATCACCAGCAATTAAGAAGCTAAAACCTTCACAGACATTAGCAGTTACTTACGTTCTTTTTCAAAAAGCTCTCTGACACCAGGCAAATCTTTAGCTGCTCCGAAGTACTTGTAACCTCGATTTCCTGGGACTTCTTTCCCTTCATGATCCAGCATTTTAGGGCCAACTTTCTTATTGGGAAGGAAAAAGAGAAAATGGATCTGAGCCTTTAGCCCACTAGGTTCCATGTATGCGAATATACTTTAAGATAATAACACTGAATGTGGGAAAATACTGATGTACAGAGAAAAATACTTAGGTCCATTTTTTAAAATAAATTAAAATCAGCCTAAATAACTAACAGTAAGAGGACAATTAAAGCAAATTACAGAATAGTTAGGGATGGAATATATTCTATACCTTAAAAATGGTGATTCTTATGAAACTTCTGTATGACCTAAGTGACAAAAGCTTAAAGAAACAACCACAAACAACTTCAATGACAAGCAGTAAAAGACAAATGAAATACATCCTGAGGACTGAATTCTATCCATTCAAAAATAATGACGTTGACAACTATATGTAGTATGTGACCCTGGACTAGGTCCTTAGAGGGGGAAATCCTAAAAAGATTACTGGGAATATCAGTGAAACAGCCAAGTAGGATGGATAAAAATGACTGTATCAAATTTAAATGTCTTGGGCCCCTGGGTGGGCCCAGATGGTTAAGCATCTACCTTTGGCTCAGGCCATGATCCCAGGGTCCCTGCTCAGTGGGCAGCCTGCTTCTTCCTCTCTCTGTAGCTCCCCCTGCTTGTGCACTCACACACTCTCTCTCTAATAAATAAATAAAACCCTAAAAAAAATTACAGAGAGAGAAAAAAAAATACACACAGAGATATTAAGTATTAAGGGGTAGGAAAGCATGATGCATTTAAGCTTCAAATGGTTCAGAAAAAAAAATAAGTCTCAAGGTACACACAGAAAATGACAAGGTAAATCCAGCAAAGTATCAAAAACTAGTCAATCTCTATGAATGGTATATAAGAATTCTCTATACTAATTTTCCAACCTTCTCAAAAATGCTTTTCACAATAGTGATAGAAATGATTCTTGACATGAAAATATGCTCCTGATACACTGCATACATGAACAGAGCACACAGTTAGAATAAGAAATAATCTCTGTAAAAATGAACATATATATTCATAGGAAAAAGTTAGATAAACAGAAAATGTCAGTAGCAGTTATACCTGTGGGCTAGAAATATATATAACTTATTCTATATCATGTATAGAATATAACAAAGTTTTTGAAAATGTTGTAATTTTTATATTTTATATTTTCTCTCTCCCTCTCTCTTTTTTTTTTTTCTGCACAGAACTATGTAGTATCGACATAGGCAATGTTACCATTTGGAAAGAAGCCTAAATGCTGCAACCAAAGTTGTGCAGGCAGTGAGTGTGATCTGAGTCATGGCATTGAAGGAAAAACACTGGAAGCAACTATCCAATTTGCATCCAGGTAATGGCATTCTGACTGAATGCTCTTCTGGTTCTTTATACTTTTCTGACCTTAATGATAATGTACTACTTTTTCTCTTCTTTTTTATTGTGGCAAAATATATGTAACCAAATTTACCATCTTAACCATTTTTAGTGGACATTTCAGTGACATTAAAAATGTTCATAATTAGGGACGCCTGGGTGGCTCAGTTGGTTAAGCGACTGCCTTCGGCTCAGGGCATGATCCCAGAGACCTGGGATCGAGTCCCACATCGGGCTCCCTGCTCAGCGGGAAGCCTGCTTCTCCCTCTCTCACTCCCCCTGCTTGTGTTCCTTCTCTCGCTGTGTTTCTCTCTGTCAAATAAATAAAATCTTTAAAAAAAAAAAAAAATAAAATAAAATAAAAATGTTCATAATTATCACGTAACCCTTACCACCATTCATCTTCAGAACTCTTCTCATCTTGTGAATCTAAGACTCTAAGTGTATTACTTTTACACATAGAAAATGGAAATAAAATCAATAAGCATTAAAAAACTCTAGAAAGAAGGCACCTGGCTGGCTCAGTTGGTACAACATGCAACTCTTAACCTCGGGTTCTAAGTTCAAGCCCCATGTTGAGTATAGAGATTACTTAAAGATGAAATCTTTAAAAAACTCTAGAAAGAAATACATTAAAACATTAATGTTGAATTGCACCAAAAAGTATAAAATAGTTAAGAACCGACTTACCAAAGGAGGTAAAAGACCTATACTTTGGAACTATAAAACACTGATAAAAGAAATTGAAGATGACAAATGAAAAGACATTCCAGGGGCGCCTGGATGGCTCAGTTGGTTGAGTGACTGCCTTTGGCTCAGCTCATGATCTCGGAGACCTGGGATCGAGTCCTGCATCGGGCTCTCTGCTCGGTGGGAAGCCTGCTTCTCCCTCTCTCACTCCCCCTGCTTCTGTTCCCTCTCTGGCTATGTTTCTCTCTGTCAAATAAATAAAATCTTTAAAAAAAAAAAAAAAAAAAGACATTCCATACTCATGTATAAGAATAAATATCGTTAAAATGTCCATACTACCCAACACAATCTACAGATTTAATGCAATCCCTATCAAAATACCAGAACTGTTTTTCAAAACACTAGAACAAACAATACCAAAACTTATATAGAACCACAAAAACCGGGGCGCCTGGGTGGCTCAGAGGGTTAAGCCTCTGCCTTCAGCTCAGGTCATGATCTCAGGGTCCTGGGATCGAGTCCCACATCGGGCTCTCTGCTCAGCAGGGAGCCTGCTTCCTCCTCTCTCTCTCTGCCTGTCTCTCTGCTTATTTGTGATCTCTCTCTCTGTCAAATAAATAAATAAAATCTTAAAAAAAAACAAAAAACACAAAAACCCTGAATAGCCAAAGCAATCTTGAGAAAGAAAAATGAAGCTGAATTCCAGATTTCAAAATACACTACAAACTATAATCACCAAAACAGTATAGTAGTGGCACAAAAACCGACACAGAGATCAATGGAACACAACAGAGAGCCCAGAAATAAACCGAGGATTATACTGTCAATTAATGCACGATGAAGGAGGCAAGAATAGCCAATGGAAAAAATGAGAGTCTCTTCAACAAACGGTGATTGGAAAACTGGACAGTCATGTGCAGAAGAATAAAACCGGACCACTTTCTTACACCATACACAAAAATAAACTCAAAATGGGTTAAGGACCTAAAGGTGAGACTTGAAACCATAAAAGCCCTAGAAGAGAGCAGGGCAGCAATATCTCTGACATCAGCTACACCAACATTTTTATAGATATGTCTCCTAAAGCAAAGGAAAGTAAAAGCAAAAATAAACTCCTAGGATCACATCAAAATAAAAGCTTCTGCACAGCAACGGAAACAATCAACAAAACTAAAAGAAAACCTACGGCATGGAAGAAGATATTTGCAATGAAATATCCAGTAAGAGGTTAATACCTAAAATATGCAGAAACTGAACACCTAAAAACAAATAATTCAATTAAAAACGGGCAGAAGACAGGAAAATTTTTCCCAAGAAGACATGAAGACGGCCAACAGACACATCGAAAAGATGCTCAACATCACTCATCATCAGGGAAATATAAATCAAAACCACAATGAGGGGCGCCTGGGTGGCTCAGTTGGTTAAGCAACTGCCTTCGCCTTGGGTCATGATCCCGGAGACCCGGGATCGAGCCCCACATCGGGCTCCCTGCTCGGCGGGAGGCCTGCTTCTCCCTCTCTCCCTCTCCCTGCTTGTGTTCCCTCTCTGGCTGTGTTTCTCTCTGTCAAATTAATAAAATCTTTAAAAAAACAAAACAAAACACAATGAGATAGCACCTTATATTTGTCAGAAAGGCTAATACCAAAAACACAAGAAACAACAACTATTGGCAAAGATGTGGAGAAAAAGGAACTCTCTTGCACTGAATTCAAACTACGGTCTAGCCACTGTGGAAAACAGTATGGAGGTACCAAAAAAAATTAAAAATAGGGCCACCTGGGTGGCTCAGTTGTGAGTGTCTGCCTTCGGCTCAGGTCATGATACCGGAGTCCCAGGATCGAGCCCCTCATCGGGCTCCCTGCTCAGCGGGAGGCCAGCTGCTCCCTCTCTCACTCCCCCTGCTTGTGTTCCCTCTCTAGCTGTGTTTCTGTCAAATAAATAAATAAAATCTTTAAAAAAAATTAAAAATAGAACTACCATATGATCCAGTCGTTACACTACTGGATATTTACTCAAAGACAACGAAAACACTGATTTGAAAAGATATATGCAGTTTGATGTTTATTGCAGCATTATTCAGAGTAGCTAAGATACGGAAGTAACCCAGGTGTCCATCAACTGATGAACTAATAAAGAGGACATGGGATACACAAACACACACACAATGGAATATATATAAATATAAATACATTTGTACACAATGAAATATTACTCAGTCATAAACATGAATGAAATGTTGTCATTTGTAACAACACAGATGGATCTGTAGGGTATCTGGCTAAGGAAAATAAATCAGCCAGAAGGAAAAAAAATACCACATGACTTTCCTCCTATGTGGAATTTAAGAAACAAATAAACACACACAAAAAAGAGACAAACAAAAAACCAGACTCTTAGACACTGAGAACACACTAATGGTCGCCAGCAGGGAGGTGGGAGGGAGAATGGGTGAAACTAGTAAAGGGGATTACGAGAACACTTGCCATGAGAAGAACTGAGAAATATACAGAATTGTGCAGTGTACTATACACTGGAACTAATTATACCGGAATTTAAAAAAAATTTTTAAAGAAATCTAGTCAATAGTGTAATAACTGTAGAGTGACAGATGGCTAATAACGCTCATCACATAACGTACAAAATTGCTGAATCACTATGTGCTGCACCTGAAATCAATGTAATATTCTCTGTCAACTCTATTTCAATAAAAAAATAACACAGAAAATTTTAAGAAAACTCATGTTGAGGGGCGCCTGGGTGGCTCAGAAGGTTAAGCCTCTGCCTTCGGCTCAGGGTCCTGGGACTGAGTCCCACATCGGGCTCTCTGCTCAGCAGGGAGCCTGCTTCCCCCTCTTTCTCTGCCTGCCTCTCTGCCTATTTGTGATCTCCTTCTGTCAAATAAATACATAAAATATTAAAAAAAAAAAAAAAGAAAATTCGTGTTGACTTTGGGTGGTTGACTATGGGTGGTGGCAGTTAAGGATATCTTACGTATTCATTTTCTCCTGCTTCCGAGGCCACTTTTCCAGTGTGGAAAATATTAGCAAATATGCGTTACTTTACAGCTGTCTGACAGGACACACAAAATCACCTCACTGAACGGCTCAAGCGAATAAGAGGGAGTTCCTCACACAGTGCCAAGAACAAAACCAGGGCTCAAGAAACACGAAAACCTCTCCTTCGTTTCTATGCCAGGTGCTAAAGTGAAAATTATGTGCTAAACTTTCATAAAAGTGAAAATACCAGCAGGTTAGAAAAACTTCACCTTGTTGATCAGGTCAAATGACCTGAGGTAGACCTCTTCACAAACGAATAAATGGGGTGGGCTCCAGGGTAGTATTTTCTAAAGTCAAGACCCATGAGTGGGTCATGAAATCAATTAAGTGGGTCACAATCATCAATTCTTTAAAAATCAAAATGTAACAGAACAGAAAAATCTCAACATGCATCGAAATGTACTTTTTCGGTACATTTTTGTGTGTACTGGGTTGTGACAAAGAGTTTGTACTATGGGTGTGCTTTACAATGGGTCAAGGTCCTAAAAACTTGACAGCCAGTCTAGAAGATTGGATGTATGAGATTCCAAAGAAAGGAAAGAATGGAAGGCCCTCGAAGCCCCCCTCAGGTAAAGAACCCAATAATGGCTGCCCCAACCCCCAAAAGGCTCAGAAATAGTGCAGAGGGACCATGGTCATTTTTGTTTTTTTAAGATTTTTTACCTTTTTAAGTAATCTCTACACCCAACAAAGGGCTCAAACTCACAACCCCAAGATCAACAGTGGCATGCTCCACCGACTGAGCCAGCCAGCCACCTCAAGACCAGGGTCATTTTAAACAAAAGGCCCAGAGAGCTTAAGTGGCTTACTCAAGAACATCTGGACAGTAAACTCAGGTGCCCTGTTTGCTCTGAGGGCGGTGCTATGGGGTCTTTAAGAATTATCCCGGGCACCTGGGTGACTCAGTGGGTTAAGGCCTCTGCCTTTGGCTCAGGTCATGGTCTCAGGGTCCTGGGATCATGGCCCACATTGGGCTCTCTGCTCAGCGGGGAGCCTGCTTCCTCCTCTCTCTCTGCCTGCCTCTCTGCCTACTTGTGATCTCTCTCTGTCAAATAAATAAAATCTTTTTTTTTTTTTTTTAAGATTTTATTTATTTGACAGAGAGAAACACAGCCAGAAAGGGAACACAAGCAGGGGGAGTGAGAGAGGGAGAAGCAGGCTTCCTGCCGATGTGGGACTCGATCTCAGGTCTCTGGGATCATGACCTGAGCTGAAGGCAGTCGCTTAACCAACTGAGCCACTCAGGCGCCCCAAATAAATAAAATCTTAAAAAAAAAAAAAAGAATTATGCCACCCATGGTTCCTGTCCATATCCAATGGGCACTTTCCAAGCCTTCTTTCATTGCTTAAGGGCCTGCCCTGTGGCAGACATGGGCTGGGAGCTATAGGAGATATAAAAAGCTACCCAGGGGCCAAAAAAGCTCGCTAGCTTACCCCCAAGACCTGCTGAAACCACTGCTTACTTACTCCATAATCAGGACCGCCCAGCTCCTTTATCCGGACTTCCCAGTGTCCTTTCTCTCTTAGCAGTTTGTTAATTTCATCATTAAGGTCACGGATTCGGAATTCACCTAAGCCAGCTAGAAAAAACCAAAATGTTAGTATCGTTCCTTCAAAACAGCACTCAATGTTATACCCTTAAAAATGAATGTCGGGGCGCCTGGGTGGCTCAGCTGGTTAAGCGACTGCCTTCGGCTCAGGTCATGATCCCGGAGACCCGGGATCAAGCCCCACATCAGGCTCCCTGCTCGGCAGGAAACCTGCTTCTCCCTCTCTCACTCCCCCTGCTTGTGTTCCCCCTCTGGCTGTGTTTCTCTCTGTCAAATAAATAAAATCTTAAAAAAAAAAAAAAAAATGAATGTCAACATCTTACCAAAGTATCCGGCACAAAAATCCTCATTTAAATTTATAAGAACAACCCTTAACGCCCAAATAAAGGAAAAGCAAGCGTTAGGAACAGAGTTCCCAGGAGCACAGAAGGGAAAAAAAAAATCCTTGAAAAACAACCTCCTCCTCCTAACTGAAGCAATCCTACAGTTCCACTGATCCAAGTCTTAAAATGTCTTAGTGGTGTGGGCACCTAGCATCGAGAGCCGGCAACGTGCAGCAAGGCTGGTGTGCGCACCGGGGCCTGCGGACGCTCTGCATTGGTTTCACCCTATTGGAAAAGCCATGTGTTGTTATTGAGGACATCCTTTGGCAAAGACCATACCTTGAGAATTAAGCCCAAGAGACTTATTTAAAGGAATACGCACAGGGACTTTGCTAAGTGTTGTCTATGGCAGCCACGGCCGGGAGCAGCTCGGGTAGCCCACCAAAGGAAGGAAAATGGCTAATGAACTCTGATATGTTAAAATAAAATATCACATGGCTATTGGAAGGGAGTAACCCTCCCTTTTCCCACTGAATGGCTTTGGTATGGTTGTCAAAAGTTAACCGGCCACATGCCTGGCCCTATTTCTGCCCTTCTTACTCTATTCTGATCGTCTTTCACCAATATATCATCTGGAATACAGTGGCCTTACATTAAATCTTAAAATCAGGTGATAATACTCCAATCCTGTTCTTTTTCTTTTAAAAAAAAATTTTTTTTTTTTAAAGATTTTATTTATTTGACAGAGAGAAACACAGCCAGATAGGGAACACAAGCAGGGGGAGTGAGAGAGGGAGAAGCAGGCTTCCTGCTTAGCAGGAAGCCCAATGTGGGACTCGATCCCAGGTCTCTGGGATCATGACCTGAGCCGAAGGCAGTTGCTTAACCAACTGAGCCACCCAGGCGCCCCCCCAAAATTTTACTTATTTATTTATTTGACAGAGAGCTAGAGAGGACAAGTAAGCAGAGCAGCAGGCAGAGGGAGAGGGAGAAGCAGGCTCTCCACTGAGCAGGGAGCCTGATGTAAGGGTCAATCCCAGGATCCTGGTATCATGACCTGAGCAAAAGGCAGCTGCTTAACCAACTAGGCACCCAGGCACCCTCCTGTTCTTTTTCAAAACTTTTTTGCTGTTATAGCTCCTCTGCCTTTCTATTTAAAATGCGGAAAAGTGGGGGCCTGGGTAGCTCAGTGGGTTAAAGCCTCTGCCTTCGGCTCAGGTCATGATCTCAGGGTCCTGAGATCGAGGCCCACATCTGGCTCTCTGCTCAGTGGGGAGCCTGCTTCCTTCTCTCTCTCTGTCAAATAAATAAATAAAATCTTTATTTATAAATAAATAAATAAATAAATTGCAGAAAATAATCTGGTAACCTATACAAAACAGACAAAAAAAATCCTGTTGGGATTTTTGTATTTGAGAGAAGAGAGAACTGACATCACTACTACGCTGAACCGTTCTATCCATGAATGTTATGTATCTCTCCATGTGCTGGGGTCATCTCTGATTTCCCTCATTAGTGCTTTACAGTTTTAAAGCATATAGATTGCAGGGGCGCCTGGGTGGCTCAGTCGGTTAAGCGTCTGTCTTTGGCTCAGGTTGTCATCCCAAGGTCCTGGGATGGAGCCCCAAGTCAGGCTCCTTGCTCAGCAGGAAGCCTGTTTCTCCCTCTCCTCCCAACTCATGCTCTCTGTCACTATCTCTGTCTCTCTCAAAAAAACAAATAGGGGGCACCTGGGTGGCTCAGTGGGTTTGGCAACTGCCTTCGGCTCAGGTCATGATCCCGGAGACCCGGGATCGAGTCCCACATCGGGCTCCCTGCTTGGCAGGAAGCCTGCTTCTCCCTCTCTCACTCCCCCTGCTTGTGTTCCCTCTCTGGCTGTGTTTCTCTCTGTCAAATAAATAAAATCTTTAAAAAAACAAACAAACAAACAAAAAAACAAATAGGATCTTTAAAAAAAAAAAAGGCATAGAGATTCCATGTTTTGTTAGATTTATACTTAAGTATTTGTGTTTTGGTGCTTTTGAAAATAGCAGGTTTTTTTTTTTTTAAAGATTTTATTTATTTATTTGACAGAGAGAAACACAGCTAGAGAGGGAACACAAGTAGGGGGAGTGAGAGAGGGAGAAGCAGGCCTCCCGCCAAGCAGGGAGCCCGATGTGAGGATCGATCCCAGGACTCCGGGATCATGACCTGAGCCGAAGGCAGTTGTTTAACCAACTGACAGACCCAGGCGCCCTGTAAATAGTTTTTTAAAATGTTCTAGTGCCAATTTTTCAGTGCTATATTATAAAAATACAATTGATTTTTTTGTATTAATGTTCTGTTGTTTTTTTTTTAAGGTTTATTTGACAGAGAAACACAGCTAGAGATGGAACATAAACAGGAGTGAGAGAGGGATAAGCAGGCTCCCCAGCGAGCAGGGAGCCTGACGTGAGGCTCGAACTGAGGACTCCAGGATCATGACCTGAGCCCAAGGCAGTCGCTTAATGACTAAGCCACCCAGGTGCCCCATGTATTTACCTTCTTTTCTGTGACCTTGCTAAACTCACTTATTCATTTCAGAAATCTTTCTATAGCTTTCTTGGGATCTTCTACAGGAAAAATTACATGATCTTAGAATAGAAAATTATATTTCTTCCCTTGCAATCTGTGTGCCTTTTATATCCTTTGCTTGCTTTACTGCACTGACTAGGAAGTCCAGTATGACCTAGAATAGAAGTGGTGAGAATAAGTATTTGCCTTGTTCCTGCCCTTAGGAGGAAAGCAAGCAATTTTTCGCCATTAATTATGATATTGGCTACAGGTTTTTTGGTAAGGTAAAAAAAAAATTTCTTTCCTCTTATTCCCAGTCAGTGGAGTTTTCATGAGTAAATGTTAAATTTTGCGATTTTTTTTTTTTTTTAAGATTTTATTTATTTGACAGAGAGAAGCACAGCCAGAGAGGGAACACAAGCAGGGGGAGTGAGAGAAGGAGAAGCAGGCTTCCCGCCGAGCAGGGAGCCCGATGTGGGACTTGATCCCGGGTCTCCAGGATCATGACCTGAGCCGAAGGCAGCACGTAACCAACTGAGCCACCCAGGTGCCCCGCGAAGTATTTTTTCTGTATCTATTAAGAGGAGCATGTGGTTTCTCTACTTTGGAATGGTGGTAAGTTGGGGTGCCTGGGTGGCTCAGTTGTTAAGTGACTGCCTTTGGCTCAGGTCATGATCCCAGAGTACCGGGATCAAGTCCCAGGATGGAGCCCCTCATTGGGCTCACTGCCTCACAGGGGGCATGCTACTCCCTCTCTCACTCCCCCTGCTTGTGTTCCCTCTACAGCTTTGTTTCTCTCTGTCAAATAAACAAACTCTTTGAAAATATATATATATAATGGTGATAAGTGAATTAATTTTTGAATGCTGAATTAGCAATGCATTCCTGGGATAAATCCCACTTGGCTGTGATTATCCTTTCCAAAAATTGATGGATTTGGTTTGCTAACATTCTGTTGAAGATTTTTACGTCTACATGCATGAGGAACATTGGCTGGCAGTTTTTTTCTAACTGTGTAATTTCTTTTTTTGATTTTAGTATCATGATAATGCTAATACTAAAATTTATAAAATGTATGAGGAAGTATTCCTTCCTTCCCCTTCAATTTTCTGGAACAGACTATGTTGAATTGGTATTCTTTCTTAAAGGTTTGGTAGAACTGACCAGGGCCTGGAGTTTCCTTTGCTGGAAGGCTTTAACGAGGAATTCAGTTTCTTTAATAGATATAGGGTGCCTGGCTGACTTAGTCGGTACAGCACGCGACTCTTCATCGTGGGGTCATGAGCTCAAGCCTCACACCGGGCACAGAGTTTACTTAAAAAGAAAAAAAAATTATTATTTTTTAATAGATATAGGGCTACTCAGGTTTCGATTTCCTTTTGAACTGTGTTTCTAAACAGTGGCACTATTGACATTTTGGGTCAAAAAGTGTTTGCAGGAGGCACTGGAGGATACTGAGTAGTATCCCTGGCTTTATCCACTAGAGGCCGGTAGCAACCCAAGTTGTAAAAACCGAAATTTCTCCAGATACTGACAAATGTCTCCTGGAGTGTCTTATAAATGTCGAATTCATTAATACTACTGTTCAGTTCTTCTATGTCCTCACTGATTTTTTATCTACTTGTTCTATCAAGAGAAGTGTTGAAATCCCATCTAATTGTAGATTTGAGAATCAACCCTTTATTTTATTTTAAAGATTTTATTTATGGGCGCCTGGGTGGCTCAGTTGGTTGAGCTGCCTTCGGCTCGGGTCATGATCCCGGAAACCCAGGATCGAGTCCCGCATCGGGCTCTCTGCTCGGCAGGAGGCCTGCTTCTCCCTCTCTCACTCCCCCTGCTTGTGTTCCCTCTCTAGCTGTGTTTCTCTCTGTCAAGGAAATAAAATCTTTAAAAAAAAGAAAAAATTTATTTATTTATTTGACAGAGGGAGACACAGCAAGAGAGGGAACACAAGCAGGGGGACTGGAAGAGGGAGAAGCAGACTTCCTGCAGAGCAGGGAGCCCGATGCAGGGCTCAATCCCAGGAGGGACCACGACCCGAGCCGAAGGCAGATGCTTAACAACTGATCCACCCAGGCGCCCCAAGAATCAACACTTTAAAAGGCAGGTTAGCTTACCATTCTGAATTTGAGCCACTTTTTTAGAGATCTCTCCAATGATCTGTGAAAAAAAATGAAAGGTAACAAATTCTCATGACTTTTGAATATGTCTGAAAGCACAGAAAAAACATAATTCAAAATCAGTAATTAGAAATACTTAGAATTCTGGTAAGGAATCATTTAGATAATAAGAAACAATCAGAATACAAAATCAAAACTGCAACAAGGTATCACATTACACCCCTCAGAATGGCTAGAATCAAAAAGACAAGAAATAACAAGTGCCTGCGAGGATGTGGAGGAAAGAGAACCCTCGTGCGCTGTTAGTGGGAATGCAGACCGGTGCAAGCCACCATGGCAAACAGTATGGAGTTTCCTAAAAAAAATTAAGAATAGGGACGCCTGGGTGGCTCAGTTGGTTAAACAACTGCCTTCGGCTCAGGTCATGATCCCGGAGACCCCTGCTTCTCCCTCTCTCACTCACTCCCCTTGCTTGTATTCCCCCTCTGGCTGTGTTTCTCTGTCAAATAAATAAAATCTTAAAAAAAAAAAAAATTAAGAATAGAAATACTACTTGATCTTGTATTTCCACTACTGAGTACTCACCCAAAGAAAATGAAAACACTAATTTGAAAAAAATATATGGTAACTGCACAACTATTTACAATACCCAAGATATGGAAGTAGCCCACGTGTCCGGGGATAGATGAATGGATAAGGAAGACGTGGAATACATCTACGATGGACTATTACTCGGCCATAAAAAAGAATGAGATCTTCGTCTTTGCAACCACATGGATGGACCTAGAGGGTGTTATGCTAAGTGAAATGAGTCAGACAGAGAAAGACAAATACCACCTGATTTCACGTGTATATAGAAACAAAACAAAACAAAAAAATGAATAAACAAACAAAAAAGTAGAAACAGACCCATAAATACAGAGAACCAACTCCTGCTTGCCAGAGGAGAGAGGGCATGGGATGGGCAAAATGGATGAAGGCGAGTGGGAGGTACAGGCTTCCAGATATAGAATGATAAGTCACAGTGTGGGGGGTGGGGTACTGCAGAGGGAACACAGTCAATGGTATCGTAATTGGGTTTATAGTAACAGATGGTTACTTGTACGAAGACCAGATTCACCCACAACATACTTGTCGTCTCCACTTCTCAGCTTTGGGCAGCTCAGTACACTCTGAGGCAAGGAAGGGTCTTCGTTCCTAAGAAGAAGCAAAATGCACATGTTGCCACTGGAAACAACTTAAAATTCCAGGAACAGAGAGATAGTTAAATAAGCTAGGTTATATCCATTTCCTGGCATATTATCTTAAGAAATAATGGCTATCCGGGGTGCCAGGGTGGCTCAGTTGGTTAAGCCTTCGGCTCAGGTCATGATCCCGGAGACCTGGGATGGAGTCCCACATCGGGCTTCCTACTCGGAGGGAAGCCTGCTTCTCCCTCTCTCACTCACTCCCCCTGCTTGTATTCCCTCTCTCGCTATGTTTCTCTCTGTCAAATAAATAAAATCTTTACAAAAAAAAAAAAGAAAGAAAGAAAGAAAGAAAGAATGGCTATCAGTGTTTAGAACAAACATACATGCATGTGTATACCCATGTATATGTGTGTGAGCAGACATGCCTAATTTTTTCTAAAAAACAAAAGTATTGAAAGAATGGTATGTATTATTCCTGGCCAGGCTGAGCCTCCATGAATTGCGATCATTTACTGGTTGCAGCTTAGAGCTGCTCTCCACGGCACTTCCTATTACTCGACATTAGCCAGAGCTGGGGTAATATGGGAGGCCAATTACTATAATACAGAGGAGGCAGAAGAACAAGCAGCTATATCGGCATGCTGCTCCAGCTAGAGGAAGGTATACCTAGAATTCAAGTTAAAGACTCCTAAGAATGTCAGCAAGTACAGACAAGAAACAGGAAATCTAGTCTGCTCAGGAGGGAGTTTTACCACATTTGTTCTTGATACTTTACAATTCATGAGGAAGATTTACACCAACCTTCACTTTTCCCTCTTCCAGTTGAGCTTGGCGAAATCTTGCTAAGGCCGTCCTGCCAGAAAGACAGAAGACTCCATTAGCTACTGCTCCCAGATCAGTGACCCAAGTTCCTGGATGGTGGATGGTGTAGCTCTGCTCATGACCATCATGTAAGGGATCCATATATATATATATATATCATTATCTACTTTTTCACAATAATTATTTTTAAAAAAGAGAGAGAGAGTGAGCACACATGAGCATGGGAAAGAGATTAAGACACCACAGAGAAGTTATGGGTTTCCATGTTCCAACGAGGGGACTTAAAAAAGCCACTGGTGTTCCTGAACATCCAAGTAACTATTTTACTTCCACTGCACTAAAGACTGTGGTGAGCAACACATTCAGATGTTAAAAGATGTTAAAAGACGGGACGCCTGGGTGGCTCAGTTGGTTAAGCGACTGCCTTCGGCTCAGGGCATGATCCTGGAGGCCCGGGATCGAGTCCCACATCGGGCTCCCTGCTCGGCAGGAAGCCTGCTTCTCCCTCTCTCCCTCCCCCTGCTTGTGTTCCCTCTCAAGCTGTGTTTCTCTCTGTCAAATAAATAAAATCTTAAAAAAAAAAAAAAAAAAAAAAAAAGATGTTAAAAGACTAATATCACCAGGTGCCCAGCTATCGCTCGCACAGCCCCTGCACCGTCCACAAGTGAACTAACGTTTATCCAGTGTAAGTTCTGGGATCTGTCAGAAAACACTAATGGGGAAAACAAACAGCAAATATGGGAATACTATTTTAACACACGTGGAGAAAGAAACAAACACAAAAAGAGCTTTGTGGTGATAATTACATAACATAAAATTTACAGACCAAATTCAGTTGATACTTACATGGCCTTTTCTGCGTTTCGGGCCTAAGAGAGAAGAGAAGAAAAATGCCCATGTTTTAAAATGTCCTTTTTTGCATGTACTTTTTAGAGAAAAGTATCACAAGGTCAGTCACAAGCATAACATTTGAACTAGTATATGTCAATAACAACAACAACAACAAAAAATCAAAAGAAGTCCAAATCCTATGACTTTACTTAGGCTCCTCCCTCCACCTAAAATCTTTACTTCTCAGGGCACCTGGGGGGCTCAGATGGGTAAGCATCTGCCTTCAGCTCAGGTCATGATCCCGGGGTCCTGAGATCAAGTCCTGCATTGGGCTCCTTGGTGGGGAGCCTGCTTCTCCCTCTCCCTCTACTCCTCCCCCTGCTTGTGCTCTCTCGCTCTGTCAAGTAAATACATAAAATCTTTAAAATAAAATAAAATACAATCTTTACTTCTCTACTGTCCCCACCCTCTTGGATCTGGCTCCTTTCCATCCTTTGAAATGAATCACCTGTGTCATCACCATCCCAGAAAGTTCTTCTGTGGCCCCTTCTTCCCAATGGGGCTATCTTTTGTCTGGGTTTATAACTACTGTGGTCCTTTCCACCAGCATCCCAATAGTCTGTTTCCTGCCAGCAGAATTTGAGGAAGAAAAGACTGGCTTTTCGAAACTGAGTTTTATTTAAGTATTGTCACACTAGTGTCAAGACAACTGTCCCTGATGGGACGCCTGGGTGGCTCAGTCATTAGGCATCTGTCTTCGCCTTGGGACATGTTCCCAGAGTCCTAGCATAGAGCCCCACATCAGGCTCCCTGCTCAGCGGGAAGCCTGCTTCTCTCTCTCTCTCTCTCCCCCCCGCCTGTGTTTCCTCTCTAGCTGTGTTTCTCTCTGTCAAATAAATAAATAAATAAATAAATTCCTTAAAAAAAAAAAAAAAGACAATTGTCCCTGAAACACAGTGTCAAGCACAGAACATTTTTTCTAGGTTGTAGTATAAGTAGAAAGAGTACTTGCTAAGTCAGGGACTTGGATTTTACTCTCAGCTCTTCCACTTACCATCCCTGAGAGGGAGTCTCAGTTTCCCCACCTTTACAATAGAGATCTTACTTCTTATCT
This sequence comes from Spilogale gracilis, assembly GCA_004023965.1. Lineage (NCBI taxonomy): Eukaryota > Metazoa > Chordata > Mammalia > Carnivora > Mephitidae > Spilogale > Spilogale gracilis. The sequence continues at coordinate 38,609 of PITA01011512.1, read as the reverse complement.
CATAGAGATGTCATGATGACTTAACAAGAAAGATCCTTGAAAACATCAGGTATGCAGTTTATACTCAGCAAAAGCGAGCTCCATTTAAGTATCCTTTCTGGCCCTCCCTTTCAATGAACACAGAAAAAAACTTGGCGAAAGCTTGGTGAATACATGAACTCATTATCTACTAAGGAATAAAACGGAGCAGCTTTCTGGTGGGAAGACACCTCGAAGGCTGAGGCAGTGTCCTACCTATTTCATTAAATGCTAGAGATTCTGAATATTTAGTTTAATGTTTTTCAATGATTAGTCTGTGCTTAAAACACCACAGTAGGTGCTAGCGCTTGAGCCATGGGTCTTCTTCTTGAGGGGACTTATTGGAATTTGCCTCCCAAACAATGAATCAATGTGAAAAGAGCATGTCCCCAGGGTAATGTAACCCCAAAAATACAAATGTGTGAGGATGAGAGTGTTATAAAATAACCAATAACTCCTGTATCCAGAAATACCCAGGCCCAGGGATCCCTCTTCCCTGCTAGGGAATGGAGAGATGGATTCCCTATGCTTGTTAGAGTTAGAAATGAGCCTCAAGGCTGAGCAGGGCAGTATGAAGCAGTAATTCCGGGCATATTCTCCCGCAGAAACGGCTGCTTCTAGCCCACTGGTTTCTCTCCTTCTTCGGATCTTGGGCTCATACTTGCAATACATCTACAACCTTATTACTGCGTCGTGTTGCTTCTTAGGGGGCTTCACTTAATATAAACATTATGGTTACCAAAATGTGTGAGCAACTTCTTCGTGCCAGCGCTATGCGCATTCTCACATTTACTTGTCGTGAGCGCTAACAAACCACTCCAGACCAGAGCTCACACCCCCATGCAGTAACACTATGCTATCCATGCAATCGTTACTGAACACCTACGATGTGCCAGACGCCGTATTAAGAAGGCAACGGTGAAAAGACCCGGCCCTGGTGAAGCTCCGCTCGTGGGGGAGACCGAGAGCACATAAATCAAATAACCCAGAATCATACTGTCACAACCGCTGTTCATCTCCCGTAGGGCCTTGGGGACTGACAAGCGGGCCCACGCCAGGCACCGTGCCTCACTTTCCCCAAGCGGTGACTTAGAGCGCTTGGGCGACATGAAAACACTGCGGGAGAAGCTAACACCTCCGCTCCCGAGGTTCCCGTTTCCGCCCCCAACTTCTGATCGCTGGAGCGAGGAGGAAAACCCGAGGTACAGGGAGCCCAGGAGCCTGAAGCCTGCAGTGACGCCCAGCCGCGCGCCCACACCCCGAGCGCCGCGAACGCGGCCGGAGCCCTCACATCCGGCCCACTCGGCGCCTCCACCACGCATCCACCCAACTCACCATGGCTGAGGGGGGTCGCTGCCCTGGGGCCACGCGGCCCCAGACCCCGGAGCTCCACCCGACCCTGCTGGGAACAGAAGTACTCTATGCGACCACACCACGGATTTTTGCGTCGGAAGACAAATGGGAAGGACCGGAAGTGCGTAGCCGGAAGTGACGTTGAGAATTGACAAGGGGAGGAGGAAACGCCAGCGCGCTCCTGTAAGGCAGGCCCTTCCTGGAGTCTGGACTTTGCACCAATAGGCGCGTACGAAGAATGGGCGGGATGGCGCGCTGAGTGGGTATTGGCAAAGTCGCGCTTGCGCAGTGAGACTGACGTGTTTGGCCTCAGCCCCTGGCTTTGCTCTCGCGTTAACAAACGCAAAATTTTCTCGCGTTAATTATTGGTACTGCGGAAGCGGGCGGTGCTTGCTGCAATTGAGTGTGAACAGTTTGGGGCCATGGATTTTACTGTAGGTTGCATCTCTTCGTCCCTCTTATTGCTCCTTCTGGTGAGAACAAACATGCCCTCGTGGAAGTCACTCATCTTCATGCCTCTGAACTAAGTCCTCCCGGCGGACTGTGGCCGCTGAACAGAGCCGAACCCAGCCTGCACCAGAGGCTAGGCACCTCTAGAAGTGGAAGGCGCAGACTCCAGCCAACGGGCGCTGAAACGCCTCTTTGGGCAGAGCAGAGCTAGTGCTCTCTGGGAGTTCGAATCGGCCGGGCTTCGTAAATCCCGTCGCGTTTTCCTGCCATTTGCGTGGGGCCCTACTTTTTCCAAGCTCTTCTGGAATCGCGGGGCTCGTGAGAGCTGGACCAGTACTTGGAAGTCACCCTCTTTTAAAAATAAGAAATGTAAGGCCTGGGGAAGAAAAGGCTACTCACACGGAGGAGGAGGATGGTTAGACAGGTGGTATGTGTGATGAGCATACTGCTAGGATCCGGTGATCCTTAGACAAGGACTCAGGAACATGGGAGAAGCCAGGAGAGGCCACTTGATAAGTGGGTATGGTTCTGGTGGCTACTCCCGTATGGTGTCCAGAGCTGTGGTGTGGAATTCAGGTGAAGGATGGTAGCAGATGAAGCCAGTAACAGCAGCTCTCCCTTTTCAAGCTTGGTTCTTGAGCCATGGTGTCTATTCCTCTACTGGAAGACCTAATCAATGTGGGCACTTCAGCTCCAGCCTGAGACACAAGCTAGCGGGTGGAAAGCAGCTGACATGTGGTTCAGGATGAGGCAGGACAGACAAGTACTTGGAAGAATAGACACCAGGATCTCATGTCTGAACCATGGTAAGGGCAAGTTGTCTCCTTAAAAATTTTAGGTGGGCATTTGGCCATCCAACTAGACTCCATCTTCCCACATTTCTGGCAGCTAGTCATGCGTTTGTGATTATATAATAGCCAGTGGGAATGGACTGGAAAAAATGTGTGCCACTTAGGCAGTGTCATAAAAAGTATGGACATGCCTTTTCCCTTGTCATTTCCCTTCCCTGCTGAGAGGCGACTATGGCAACAGCCACCTTGAACTCAGAAATGGAAGAATTGTGAGGATGCCAGAGTGACCTCTCAGCTGTAGAACATTTAGCTCTGTAAAATAAAGTCTTGTTTAAGCTGCTGCATTTGGGAGGGGGTGTCTTATTACCTTTATTAACCTTTACCATAAATAACACATAACAAAACTTGTCATTCCTCACTCAAAATGAGTTTTTCTGAGAAGTTTCTCAAGACTTCTGTATCATTATCCATTAAATCCCTGATGCTAGGATGCAGAGGTCATATAAAACAGGATTCATGGGTCATTACCTATATTGATTGTCCTTCCAGCATTCATTCTCCCTACACACTTACCTGAATTCCATTTGGGAATCTTACAATTCAGGGGAAGGGAACTACATGCCCAGCTTTAGCAACAGGATAAGAAAGCTAGGTTAAGCTAAACGATCCATGCCATCTCCCTACAAATATTGATTGGTGGGCTTAAGACCCAGGCTGACCTAGAGTGAAGTCTCTGGACTTCGCTTGCAGTGCTCGGTGGATGTCAGAACAAATATATTACCAGAAGCTGCTGTCAGCCACTCTTGGACTCCCAAGGCAAGACTCAGTATTTGCTGACATCAGTGAGTTGCTGAATGAGTCCTTGCCTCAAGCCCACTGCTCAGTCTTCAGTTACATAGACCAATAAACTCTCTTTAGTGTAGAAACCAGTAAGTCAGACCTACCCTTACTTAAGAGCATCCTGCTTATACCATTCATCCTGCCACAATCTGCTAATGTCCTTCCTTTCTCTGCACACTGACCCTGTCTTTGCTCATAGTGTTCCTTCTGCCTGCAGCACCCTTCTTCATTTTGCTACCCAACTAATTTCCCTGCTTATGCCTCCTTATTTGAGACTTTTTTTTTTTTAAGATTTTGAGAGAGAAACACAGCGAGAGAGGGAGCACAAGCAAAGGGAGTGAGAGAGGGAGAAGCAGGCTTCCTGGCAGGCAGGGAGCCCGATGCGGGGCTAGATGCCGGGTCTCTGGGATCATGCGAGCTGAAGGCAGTTGCTCAACCAACTGAGCCACCCAGGCGCCCCTCATTTGAGACAATTTAGATAGCCTTAGACAAATTATCTTCTGTGTTTAATTTCTAGTCTGTGAAACTGTCATAATAGTATTGACTTTTTATTTTCATTTCTCATTTGTGAAATTGGGGCATTTGCTTTACAGAGCTGTTGTTAAAAGAGTCAACTACATATAAGGTGTTCAGAACTAGATCTATGTAAAGTTCTCAATTATTTTAAGACCCAAAATCCCACGAGCTGCAAGTCACATCTACTAGTGGCCTTACCCAAGTCTGTGTGGTCAGCTGGGCCAGGCTCAGGGACTTTGTAAAAGCTCTCTTGGCTTTCTTTTTTTTTTAAGATTTTAGTTACTTGTCAGAGAGAGAGAGGGAGCGCAAGTGGGGGAATGGGAGAGGGAGAGGGAGAAGCAGGTTCCCCATGTGGGGCTTGATCCCAGGATCATGACCTGACCTGAAGGCAAATGCTTAACCAACTGAGCCATCCAGGTGTCCCTCTGTTGGTCTTTAAATCACCAAATTTAAGATTTATAGGCTTTGCCCTACTGTGGTAGCCAAGAGTAAAGCAACAGAGACAACAGCATTGTACTTTGTGTGCCAACAGCCCTAACTTACATTCTTAGCTACCCTGTAAATTTGAACAGCCTTTTGTAGCGCTAAGATTTTCTGTACTTACATCCCAATATCAATCATAAATATCTTATTTATGCTTGCATGCACAATTGTGCCCCCAATCTACCTAACAACTATAAACTGACCAGCAGGCTGAATTAGGCCTATGGGGTTGCTTTTGACTTCTGTTGTGTTTTAAGAACTGGAAAATCTCACACAGAAATCCTGGTATGAGGCAACACTGAAACCCCATTACTGCTGTCAATACAGGTGAAAAGGCCTGGGTGGCTGAGTTGGTTAAGCATCGCCTCTTGACCTGATGGTCGTTGAATTCAAGCCCTGCACTGGGCGCCATGCTGAGCATGGAGGCAAAGAAAAATCCAAGGGCAACATCCTAATGTTAGGGATGTCCGGGAGGCTCATTCGTTAAGCGTCTGCCTTCAGTTCAGGTCATGATCCCAGGGTCTCGGGATGGAGTACAGCATCGGGCTCCCTGCTCGGGAGGAAGTCTGCTTCTCCCTCTTTCCCTGCTTATGTTCCCTCTCTCGCTGTGGTCTCTGTCAAATAAATAAAACCTTTATTTAAAAAAAATCCTAATGTTAGATCAGTGCGTGTTAAAATGTAGAAGTGCTTTGGAAATGGGCAATGAACAGAGGCTGGAAGAATTATGGGGATGGTAGAAAAAAACATCTGTAGAAAGAATGCTTTCTACAGACTGTTGGTACACGCGTGGATGTTAACAACTCTACCACTGAGGACTCAGAAGGAAGTGAAGAGTTTAACAGAGGAGATCTGTATCTTAGAGAATATATAAATAGAAATATGGACACTAAAAGCACTGCTGCTGAGGGCTCAGAAGGAATTGGGGAATGTTACCAGAAACTGGGGAAAGGGGAATCCTTATATGGTCGAAACGTAGCTGCATTGTATCCTACAGTTACATCAAAGGTGGAATTTGTATACCACAGACTTGGATACTTAGCTGAGAGAGTTTTGGCTTCTTTTTGATGCTTATAGTAAAATGCAAGAGCAAAGAGATAACCTAGGGAAATACTGTTAAAACAGAACCTGAACTTGATTTGAGAAAAGATGCTAAAATTACAAGATTCACTAGTGTGCTCTGGAGAAAAAGCTAAGGGTGTAGTTGAACCACCTTTTTCTAGTGCCTCAGAATGATCAAAAGGTCAGAATATTCACGTACAGACATAGGGAAAAATATTAGGTGTGATTCATGAATCCTTTCAAACATTGCAGCAGAAACCAGGACAGAGATGGAATTATCCAGGAAAGTTCTGTGGAGGAGCCTCTTGTCTAATGAAGTGAATTCCCATGACAAACAGAAGACCCACAAGGTTGAGAATTTGACACCAGCAGGACACTGCCAACTTGGACTCTGACGGACAGAAAAAGAATTAAAGAAGGCCGTTGAATTCCCAAAATTTTATAAGCAGGAAACAAAGCTGATAAAACTACTCAGCTATATTGCAACAAGCTAGATTGCAAAAGCATCTGCTTTTGGCTCAGGTCATGATCTCAGGGTCCTGGGATCTGGTCCCATATTGGGCTCCCTATTCAGCAGGCTTCTCCCTCGCCCTCTCCCTCTGACTGCTGCTCCCTCTGCTTATGCTCATTCTGTCAAATAAACAAAAAGGGATGGCTCCTGGGAGGTCAACCTGAGCCTGGAGAATACCCTCAGGCCTTAAAACCTGATACTGTTTGCCCAGCTAGATTTTGAAATTTAGACCAGTGACTACCTTTTCCCTTCTATTTCCTCCCATTTTGAAGGGCCATGTCTACTTCTAATATCCTATACCTATCTATTGACTTTTGGGAGCAGATAACTTAAAACCAAGTTATAAAACCAGATATGGGGAGGAATTTCACCCCAGGACAGATCACATCCAGCTCTCACCTATACCTAATTTAGACAGTAAAACTTGGGACTTTGGATCCAAGACTTAGAAATGTTGCTTTGGGGGCACCTGGGTGGCTCAGCTGGTTAAGCAACTGCCTTTGGCTCAGGTCATGATCCCGGAGACCTGGGATTGAGTCCCACATCGGGCTCCCTGCTCGGCAGGAAGCCTGCTTCTCCCTCTCTCACTCCCCCTGCTTGTGTTCCCTCTCTAGCTGTGTTTCTGTCAAATAAATAAATAAAATCAAAAAAAAAAAAAAAAAAGAAAAGAAAAAAAATGTTGCTTTGATGGTATGCAACAGTTGACACTTTGGTGATGCTGGGATAAAAGGAATGCATTCTACATGTAAGGTGGCTGTGAAATCTTTAGGGGCCAGAGTCCAGACTAAGGTAGGAAGAATAATATCCTGCCAAAGATGTGTATGTCCTAGCTCCCAACACCTGTGAATGTTACTATACATGGCCAAGGTTCTTTTGGGATGTGATAAAGTTACAACATCAACAGGAAACTAACAGTCATTGATTCCTTGTCCTGGAGCAAGAAAACCCCCAAATGGATCTTATAGAATTCTGTCCTTAGCAGAAAATAAGATGTGACAATATGGGCATATAATATAAAAGGAGGAGAGCCTGGGTGGCACAGGTGAGCACCAGACTCCTGGTTTCACCTCAGGCCATGATCTCAGGGTTGTGAGATCAAGCCCCATCTTGGGCTATCCACTCAGCACTGGGTCTGCTTGAGATTCTCTCCCTCTGGCCCTCCCCCATCCTCTCTAGTAAGTAAATCTTAAAAAATAATGAAAATTTAAAAAGCCTGTGAGTTCATAGTTTTGGTAAGAGAAGTTAAAAGTGTACACAAATTGGGGAACCTGGGTGGCTTAGTCATTGGGCATCTATCTTCAGCTCAGGATCCAGTTCCGCATCGAGCTCCCTGCTCAGAGGAAAGCCTGCTTCTCCCTCTCTTACTCCCCCTGCTATGCTCCCTCTCTAGCTGTGTTTCTGTCAAATAAACAAAACAAACAAGTGTACAAAAATTAGTTGCAAAGATATAAACATGAAGGAGTTCTGCTAAGGAAACTTCTTGTTACACAAAGTACTTATTAACATACATGTATTCTTACTATGTAAGAGTACTTTTCACCTGCAAAGAATTGAATAAAGAAAGTCCAAAACAGGGGTGCCTGGGTGGCTCAGTTGGTTAAGCAACTGCTTTCGGCTCAGGTCATGATCCCGGACACCTGGGAGCGAGCCCTACATCGGGCTCCCTGCTCAGCAGGAAGCCTGCTTCTCCCTCTCTGGCTGTGTTTCTCTCTGTCAAATAAATAAAATCTTAAAAAAAAATCAGCTAAAGAATCTAGAAAATTTATAAACTATACAAAGAACACAAAGGTCTGATCAACACCAGCAGCCTAATAATAATATATTTTAAGAACACTTTTTTTCTGGAAAAGAAGAGTCCAAACATTTTTAAACATGCTTGAAAGATAGGGATTAGAAGACCTACTACCAAACCACCATACTAGGAGAAACTGTTAGAGGATTCAGCCTCACTTGTGACATCTCGGATTTTAATCACCTTTGGGCTTCTGTGTCCTAATCTAGGGTTAACCAGACCAATACCAAAATTCCCATGCTGATAACCCGAGATGAAATGGGGATCTTTTTTCTCTTGGGTCTGTGTTTATACTTAATTTTCAAAGCCAGATTAAATTTGTAATTAAAGGTTAAATTTAGAACAAATTTAGAATCAAGATCAAAAGGCCTAAAAACTGATCTTCAAAATATTCCTCAGGTTTAACAGAGTATGCCTTACACAAAGTTTAAAACAGTAGACTGCTCCTCTGTGCACCAAAGCATTAGGCACTCTCTAAATTAAGAGGAGCCAAGTAGCTACTGTCCCCAGAGGAGCATGGGCTCTTCTCCACTTCTCTACAACGTACCTCCTCCAACTCCCAGCTGACAAGCTTCATTCCTATCACCATCTGCTGCCTTCCAAAGGCTCTGGAGTTAATGGCAATGCACTAAAGGTGTCCCTGAGCTGGTTCAACCAGGCCTTATCTCAGACTTGCCAAACATATCAAGAGGTATTCCTCTCAAGGTGGCATACAATCTGATGGCACTGTAGGAAGCCTGCATAAAGACAGTTAAGTACCATTTATGATTCCAGTAAGTGGTAGGCCCTTTATGAATGTCTCATATAATGCATCATAGCGATCCTGCAAAATACAAGGTTTGCTGGTTTCACTTTATAGTTGAGGAAACCGGAGCTTAGAGCTACCTGCTGTTTCAAATATAAGCTAAAACAGATTTGGAGAAGAGGTAACAGTGAAGTCTGGCACCACAGCCTATACTGGTTGCATGACACTATGGTCCCCCAAATGGGCAAGGCCCTGCAGCTAAAATCAGGGTTTTGGAGGCCCAGGTACTACAGTATCAATAGACGCTGGGGGATAAAGTGCAAGATAACTGGGCCAGCATTTCAAAGTCACACACATTAATTCCTGGGGTGTTCTATCCTGAGCTTGTGTTTTTAAGGATTTAAGGTCCTTTCACTAATTGTTCTTTATGACTGAAGTATTGATAGATCTGTTTATCACCCATGGCTGCTAAAACCATGTGGTGCTGGCGGAAGGCTGATGGAAGACTATAATGAAAATACTGAAATCACCTGAACCTACTAATCAAGCCTAGTTATCACCAGAAGTAAGGCAATCTGACATTATGTACCTCCTGATGTGATGCAACAGGACTTACACAGCACCCCCTATGATACACCTCCCCTAAAAAAAATAATCAAAATATAATCAAGCTTCTAGAGCTGACTACCACTAAACTCTGGGAGAGAAAACCACATGAAACACTACTACAGGGATACAACCAACCAAATGCAGATCGTTAGGAATTCTTCAACTTGTTTTCTTCCAAAAAGGACAGGCAACTTACAGATTTAAGAGACATTACCAAATGCAATATATAGAGAGCATCTGGATCCTGACCCAATAAGACAAAATAAAATGAAATCAAATTTGTGTTTCCTTGGGCACCTGGGTGGCTCAGTGGGTTGAGCCTCTGCTTTCAGCTCAGGTCATGATCTCAGGGTCCTGAAATTGAGTCCTATGTCAGGATCTCTGTTCAGCAGGGAGCCTGCTTCCTCCTTTTTCTCTGCCTGCCTGCCTACTTGTGGTCTGTCAAATAAATAATTTTTTTTAAAAAACTTGTGTTCTTGTGTTTCCTCCATAAATTACTACTTATCATTTTGGAAACTCCAAGACATTTTTTGGGGGCTGATCTGATTTAAAAACCTAGTATGAAGCAATTTTGTAGAAAGTCAATATAAACTTAGCACAAAAACCACTACAGTGAATTGACTTTCTCTTCCATTGACAACAGAGAATCAGCAAAGGTTTGAAAGTCCATGGCAAGTAACTTTTGCTTGTTTCAGCCCTCAGCTGTACAGTTTAAAAATGTAAAAAAACTGGGGCGCCTGGGTGGCTCAGTTGGTTCAGTGACTGCTTTCGGCTCAGGTCATGATCCTGGAGACCCGGGATCGACTCCCACATCGGGCTCCCTGCTCGGCAGGAAGCCTGCTTCTCCCTCTCTCACTCCCCCTGCTTGTGTTCCCTCTCTGGCTGTGTTTCTGTCAAGTAAATAAAATCTTTAAATTTAAAAAAAAATAATAAAAATGTAAAAAACAAAAATCTTGCCTCTAAACTTTGTCCAACTCAGAAAAAAATCTGTGACTGTAAGCTCTGACCTCTTACCTATGTGTGGAAACTATCACCCGAAACATTAGCAGACAAGACAAACAAATGACCATAGCTTGAAGAGTGTCACCTCACCTATTATTATACCATATAATTTGCATAGTTTGACTTTTCCAAATTAAAAATACCACCTGGAAGCACTGAATGAATGTCATTCCTCTAAGGAGCTTTATACCTAAATCAGCCAAAAACCTTCTGACTTTGAACCATTCAACCAGGTATAATCAGCTCTTGATTAGTAAGCTCCCTCGAGCTCCAACATATAAGACTGCCTCATAAATAAATGGTAGGTGTGTCAACTAAGCACCAAACATCAAGTGCATGTGCCTACTGCATACATCTTTGTGGCTGATCCAGTACGTATAAATGTAGCAAGCAGGACTGGAGTTCCCCATTCTCTTTCCAGGTAATTGTTCCCTGTTCCATCTCACTTGCATCCACTTTGAGGTCCCACTTTCATAACCCCTCTCCAGTGACTTTCATTACCGGGGGCACAAGAGGGCAAACTAAATGCAACTAAGAATATCTGAAATGAACAAAAGGCAAAGGGTGGTTACTCTGTGAAGGCAAAGCAATGAAGTAGCCACACTTAGGAAAGAAGTCCATCTCAGTAAAGTTGAAAAATTCGCTGAATGACCTCTCTGCCACCAAATTATTTCTGCCGAAGTTTTTGGTCAGTTAGCAATGTTGTCTGGGGAGACAAGAATAGTCAGGTTCTAGGCCCTGGTTTGTAGGCCATGCTGCAGAGTGACCTCAATGAAAACTTCAAGCTGAAAACCAAGAACCAGAAAGAATCAAGAAGAAAACTCACCCACACTACTCAACAGAATTGCCTTGATCTCCTCAGATCTATTTAGGAAAGGGTGTTTTTACGAGTCAAAGTAAGGAAGTCAGTCAAAAAAAGACAGGCTTGTTATTTTTAAGAAAACACTACCATTGTCCTTGCATCTGGGTATATACCAGCTACCTGAGGAGGTAAAACACTGTAGCTTGCTATCAAAACATTTACTAAAAGACTACAGATAGCAGCTAAGTGTCTTGTAAAGGTTTGTTGTGGGACTGAAAATGGACAGATGTGAAGCAGTTATATGTAATGAATGCTCTTTCCATTCTAAAGCAAGAAGGATAATTACACACAAACCACTATAGTTAGGAGCATCAGCAAAGGACTATGTTCTCAAATTCCAACTGCACCACTGGGGCTCTGACCTTGGTTACTTACACTAATGGTTTTCAATCCAGTGGTACCTGAGAACCATCTGGAAGCTTATAAAATAGTGATAGCTCAGAACCCACCTAGACAAATTACAGCCAAATGCCTGCGTATCTAATTCTAGAGGTTACTAGCTCCCAGCCAAGAAGCTGTTGCTAAGATTTACACTTCTCCACTGCTTCAGCAGGTACTTGCTCATCACATCAAGCACACAAGACTCACAATAGCCCCCAATACTTCAGATTACACACAGGAAATGCAATGTTTAATACTTATTATGACATACCACAGTCCACACAAAAAATTGCTCCAAATCTTTTGAAGAATTATCAGTATCATGGCACTTGGATGATCACAACAAATACACATATTAAGGCAAATACATCCAAAATATCAAGTAAGAGACAAATGATAAAAGACAAATATGCACTAAAATCTTAACTCCCCTCAAATCTCAAGGTTTTACCACTGGCACTTAAATAGCCAAGGTTACAAGTGAACCTGTACCAGAGAGCACAATCTAAATGTTTTGTGGAAGCCAACTACCCCAAAGCCCTGTGCTACTCATCAAAAGCATGTCTGTACATTGCAGTATAGTGCGGCAGCAGCCTCTTAAAAGTAAAACCAGTGTCCCTACATTAACCCTTTCGCTGTAATTCTTCACTGCAACACAGCACCCTGATTGGGTAGGGAATTCTTGACTTACCTGCTGTAGGGAAATCTTTTCAGTTGTCTTTAAAGTGTCAAAGCCGGGGCACCTGGGGGGCTCAGTCTGTTAAGCATCCAACTCTTTGATTTCAACGCAGGTCATGATCTTGGGCTTTGTGCTCAGTGGGGAGGCTGCCTGAGTCTCACTGACCCCACCTTTCCTCACTCTAAAATAAATTTTCAATAAAATAAAGTTTCAAAGACCCCTGAAATTGGCATTTTAAAATACTACTTAGGAGGGGCGCCACTTGATCTCACAATCCCAAGAGCATGACCTGTTTTCTTAAATGTAAGCTCCAAAGCCCATCATGGGGTTGAACTCAGGACCCCAAGATCAACAGCTGCATGCTCTACTGAGCCACCCAGGTGCCCCTCAATGTATGGATTATTCTTTTAAGTATTATTAAATTCTTCAAAGTAAGTTTGTAGGCAAGAACTCTATCTGATCCACTCCACATAAGTCTTGTTGAACCACCTTCAAAAGGCTGAGAAACAACTATTCAAGAAGTATGCAACAAAGAAGCACCTAGGTGGTTCAGTCGTTGTTAATCATCATTCGGTTCGGGTCCCAGTCCCGGAGTTCCCTGCTTGGTGGGAAGCCTGCTTCTCCCTCTCTCATTCCCCCTGCTTATGTTCCCTCTCTAACTGTGTTTCTGTCAAATAAATAAAATCTTAAAAAAAAAAAAAAGTATGCAAAAAGGCAGCAAAACTTAACAGGGATGCAAAGATGAAAATAGAATTCACTGTAGCACTTGCACTTCCACTTATCTTTCCATCATCCCCTCAACCCTTGTTACAAGAGAAATCCTTGCTCTTTCATCTACCTTGCAGGCATAGGAATCTCAGACCTCCAGAAACGCGGGATTGGTTTCTTACCCAAAAGTGAAAACTGCTAAACCCCAAACACACCTCCCTCCCTTTTGACAACCATTCACCTATCAAGGCAATACTATTATCTGAAAATGATTTTTGAGAAGTTGCTTAAAACCAAGTCTTACAGGGCTCCTGGGTGGCTCAGTTGGTTGGGTGTCCAACTCTTGGTTTCAGCTCAAGTCATGATCTCAGGGTCCTAGGACTGAGCAGTGTGAGGCTTTTGAGATTCATTTCAGGCTCCACACTCAGTGGGGAGTCTGCTGGAGGATTCTCTCCCTCTGCCCCCTCCAATTAATAATTTTAAGAAAAAAAAAAAGTCTTACAACAAATCCTTAACTGCTACAGGAACTGCTCACTGGCTCTCAGCAATTAGCTTCAAATCCCTAGAATACCCGTATTTTCATGTCCTTGCTCACTCATCAAGGTCAATGCAACTAAATGCAACCTTATGAAAAAACACTTATGTGGCCTGTGAATAGGCCCTCAGTTATGTATATCAAAGGGCTTAAAACAAAAGGCCACTAGGTACTACAATGCAGGACAAAGAACAGTTGTATGAAGCAAAACAGTTCTAAATATCTCACTTGCTAGGTTTTCCAACTTGAGGCTGGAAACCTTGGGGAGAAAATAACGCTATGCGTACCACCCCTAACCCTGAATCTACACTTAAGAGTGATGCCTTTGAAAACAGGTCTTCCTTTATGCTTTTACTTGCAATAGAAATAAAAATTATCAAGACATTTGGGACACCTGGGTGGCTCAGTTGGTTAAGCAACTGCCTTCGGCTCAGGTTATGATCCCAGAGACCTGGGATCGAGTCCCACATCAGTCTCCCTGCTCGGCGGGAAGCCTGCTTCTCCTCTCTCACTCCCCCTGCTTATGTTCCGTTTCTCGCTGTCAAATATATGTATCATTTGCTCAATATAAATATCAAAGGAGAAAGAAACTGGTTAGCTTGTATTCATGAGTTAGAGGACTTATATGTCAGGGCTTCACACTTGATTTTGCCTGCTTCTGACTATTAATTAGACCGAGTAGGAATCGGCATAGCACAGCTCAGACACCAACATCTTAACCCTACAATGGTATAGATCACAAATTGACTACCTGAGGATGAAAAACATTAATATATATCCAATGTGAAATCACATGAGAGTGTGAAGGAGAAAAAATAAAGTCAGGAAAGCATAAACCACTAACTATAGTCAGCTTAGCTGGGGTGAGGGGGGGGGACAAAAAAAAAAAAAAGGAGGACACAGGGTGGACGGGATACTTGACTAGGTTCTAGACTCTAGGTAGCTGTACATTTCTCAAGTAAGTTTCCACTTATGTATGCTTATGTAAGCTTCGAACTCACGTATAAAGGGAGTTTGTTCATTAAACCAAGTGATTTCTAAGGTTCATCTCAACTCTAGAACATATCTTAGAAAAACAAGGAATCTAACATTTCAGATCCTTGTGAAGTCCAGGAAAAACATTAAATGCTTAAACATAACAATGGCATCACAACCATTGAGAATGAACACAGAGCTAAAGGACAGCATTGTAATGGGTTACAAAGAGAATTTTTTATATCCCTACAAAACAGGACACCAAAGGATCTAAAAGCCTACGCTTCCTTATAATAGCTATTTTTCATTACTGAAAACATGACTGAGTTAGTACACAAAGAAAAGTCCAAACTGTCAGCTTTTAGTCCTCCACATTCCCCTCTTTAATATGGCATTTTGCACTATATACATTAATGAAAATTTGAAACAAACAAAAAGAACTTTAGTCAAACTCCCCTTCCTCCTCCAGCTTTATTGGATAGTTTAAAATTACATTTCTATTTTCTAGGACTTCAGTTGCTTTTTCCATCTGACTTTTAAAAACTGATTACAGCAAATGAAACACAGTTGTCTAAGTGATATAGTATACAAAAATAACATCTTGATTTCTGTGAAAATGCATTTCTCTGCAATTCCTGAATAACTCCAAATTATGCTAACTCTGAGCATAGATGTTTACTCTGGGTTTTAGATTTAGTCTTTGAAAAAAATGTGTTCTAAACCTTTGCCATCACCTTATGTATAATCCAGCATCAACGCTGTGAAGTTGTTCCTGTTTAGGCCTTTATCCTGATTTTTCTCGCACAGCCATTAACACACGTTTGTCTTTTTATTTTGTTTACTCCCACTCAACTGTATGTTCTATGTAGGGCCTGATACAGATGTTACTTGATGTTATTTAATAGCTACTGAGGTCAGACAATCCAAGGCCATCATTATGCTAAAATTAAAGTTATTTATGGAAGCTCATAAATACTTCCAGAATTGGTTTTACCTCCTACATGGGAACATATCCAAGAAACCCAGAATGGGCTTACTGGTCTGACTCAACTCTTCCCATTTCTCAATCCCTATTCACCAGTGGCGCGGAAAGGGGGTTCTTTAACAAAGCATTATACATAACACCTCTACCAAACTAAACATAAACTTTTTTTTTTTGTAGTTAAATGCAGAAAGTCGATTTTTTCCACCCCTTTCCTCCTTTTACACGGCAAGTAAAGCTCACTGGCCTGGGAGTAGCCTCTATCTGCCAACCTTGGGCCAGTGAAGAGGATTCAGAGAAAATAATACAACCATCAATCAGAAAAAGGAGGGGCGACAAAGGAAGACAGTTAAGCTGTGGCCTCAATCGTGCACTCCCGCGCCAGGTGCCCTGACTCGCCACAGCGGTAACAGTTGACTTCACTCGTCTTGCTGCAGTTGATGGCTACGTGACCAGTCTCACCACACCTTAAAGGATAAAAAAAAAAAGTTTTCAAAATGTGCTCGGAAAACACAAAACTATACTGAAGCAATAGTAACTGTGGAACAGAAAGCTATGGCAAATGAAGTGATTCATTTTTTTTTCCCCTCGAGTCTCACTAACCCCTAAACTAAGAGCAGGAAGAAGGAATTAGGTAACAAAGTTCTCAATTATGCAGCCTAAGCCATAAAATTAAAATTTTCACCGTAAGAGATCCACCAAAAACAGGAGCGTCTGGGTGGCTCAAGTGGTTAAGTGAGTGACTCTTAACTTCGGCCTGGGTCAGGAGCTCACAGTCCTGAGATCGAGCCCCATGGCCTACTCTGTGCTGGCAGTGCAATCTGCCTGGGATTCGCGCTCTCCCTCCAAAATGTTAAAAACAATGACACTGGCCAAGATGCACCTTTTTCTTAAGTTTTATTTAATTAATCTCTACACCCAGGATAGGACTCAAAATCACATCCCCAAGGTCAAGAGTCGCACTCTCCTCTGAAAGGCACCCCAAACATACCTTTATACAAATTAATCCCTAAGATTTCAGAGGTAGGTACTTATCAAAACTTACAAATTTTATACCTTAAATATATACATATCCACAAAGATTTCTGGCTGCAAGACAAAATATTTGTGTACAGGAATTACAGTTTTCTACAATGCCTCTGAAAACTCCAGTTACGGCATAACAGTTCTTATATTAAAACATTAAAAAGTTCCAAAGTTGTGTAAGTTGTCCAGCTGCCATAAGCCACAATGGCAGAATAGTGACTAATGTACAGACAGGCTGCTGGTTATATATGCTGAAAATCATTATCATATGGTCGCAGCCAACTTTCACTGAATGGTCCACAAGGCCCTTCTATTTATACCTCACTCATCTCTAAAATAATCTCTGCCATTAACCTTCCTCCAGCAACACCCTAACTTACCTATAGCACTTCACTTTGGTGCAGTCTTTTTGAATATGTCCAAATTCTCCACAAGAATAGCACTTCTGCTCATCCGCATGGTCACAGTCACGAGCCAGATGGCCTGGTTTGCCACAGTTGTAGCAGCACTGCTCTCGCTCTCTCTTGGGCTCCTTGCAGTCCTTGGCAATGTGGCCACCTCTACCGCAGTTATAGCAGGCTTCAACAATAAGGAAAAGAAGCAGACCAAGACTATAAAACCTTTACAAAACACTACCTTAAGCCATACAACACAAAACCTCAAAGGTATAAAGTCTTTTCCAATGCTATGTGCAGCAGTAGTACATGCTCACCTCTCCAAGCTCTAGAAGGATATAAAAAGTAAGTGTTAAATACTTACCATCCTCTTGAAGATCACAATCCTTGGCAAGATGACCAGACTCACCACAGCGATAACAGATGTCTGGAAGAGATGAGGAAACAAACTGGAAACCTAGTTTTGGGGGAAAAAAAATTGGCTAATTAGACCAGTCTTGATACTAATAAACACTGAAGTGCTTCAAAATTTTTTATTCGACAAAAATACCTCTATCCGAGGTAAAACCACCTCTGCCACGGCTTCTCATTCCACGACCGCGGCCTCCACCAGTAGGGCATTCCCGGGCCCAATGGCCAGTTCGTCCACACTTGAAACACTCATTGCTGCTCATGGCTGCAGTTAGATCTTCAAAATATTAAAAACGATACTGTTAAAACTAGTTGAAATTACTTTTATCCTTTATTGCCCTTTTAGTATTTTTTTTGATAATTGTTCCGAGGGAAGAAGTCAGCATATATATTGGTTAGAAAAAGAGCCACATAACCATTACTTAGGCATTATATTCGGGGTGCCTGGGTGGCTCAGTTGGTTAAGCGACTGCCTTCGGCTGGGGTCATGATCCCTGAGACCCAGGATCAAGTCCCACATCGGGCACCCTGCTCGGCGAAAGGCCTGCTTCTCCCTCTCTCACTTCCCCTGCTTGTGTTCCCTCTCTGGCTGTGTTTCTCTCTGTCAAAGAAATAAAATCTTTAAAAAAAAAAAAAAAAAAAAAAAAAAAAAAAAAAAAAAAAAAAAAAAAAAAAAAAAAAAAAAAAAAAAAAAAGAAAAATATATTCAAAGTGAAAAAATGTAAAAAAAAAAGAAAAATATATTCAAAGTGAAAAAATGTAAAAGAAAAAAAAATATATTCAAAGTGAAAAAATGTAAAAGAAAAAGAAAAGAAAAATATATTCAAAGGGAAAAAATGTAAAAGACCTTTTTTTTTTTTTTTAAGATTTTATTTCTTTGACAGAGAGAAACACAGCCAGAGAGGGAACACAAGCAGGGGAAGTGAGAGAGGGAGAAGCAGGCCTCTTGCCGAGCAGGGTGCCCGATGTGGGACTTGATCCCGGGTCTCCGGGATCATGACCCCAGCCGAAGGCAGTCGCTTAACCAACTGAGCCACCCAGGCGCCCCTGTAAAAGACATTTTGATATAATTTAACGTTAAAACTATTAAGATTATGAATATATGGATTAATACAAATGTTATTCAGCTATTAATCGGGTGATGGAATTTACAGGGTATCAATCCACATCCATTATTAGAAATAATACTTCCTTCAAGATCTAATTAATGGACATATTTTCATGGTTACAAGCCAGTAAACTTTATTTTGGGCAACTGGAAGTTATTTAATGGTCATAAAATTGGAATAGCTCAAAACAACAGAGCTATAGTATGTATTTTGAGACGGAGGGATAGGTAAAGAGAAGCTTTCTTGGGGCGCCTGAGTGGCTCAGTTGGTTAAGCGACTGCCTTCGGCTCAGGTCATGATCCCAGAGACCCGGGATCGAGCCCCACATCGGGCTCCCTGCTCGGCGGGAAGCCTGCTTCTCCCTCTCTCACTCCTCCTGCTTGTGTTCCTCTCTGGCTGTGTTTCTCTGTGTCAAATAAATAAATAAAATCTTAAAAAAAAAAAAAAAAAAAGAGAAGCTTTCTCTCTCTAACTTTAGCATCTAACAGTGCCTAGTTATACTGCAGCACTTGTGGACTCTTTACAGCAGATATGTTAGAAGAAATGCAGGGTATAAATTTTCTCTAGACAATACAGTATGTTAAAAATATAAGAAGAACAAAGGGTACACCAAAGTGCTAAAACCATCTAAAGCACTGGGACCATTTTTTTCCCCTTTATTCTCTTCTTTCTCAATTTTCTGTAGTTTTACATTTAAAACAAGGTTACTTGGAATTTCACAACAGATTCCTTTATAGGGTATTATTTACAAAACGGAGGGCAAAACTCCCATCAAAGCAAATTGAATTTTATCTTTTTTTTGAAGATTTTATTTATTTACTTGACAGAGAAACACAGCGAGAGAAGGAACACAAGCAGGGGGAATAAGAGAAGGAGAAAGAAGGAGGCTTCCTGCCGAGCACGGAGCCCGATGTGGGGCTCAATCCTGGGACTCCAGGATCATGAACTGAGCTGATGCTTAATGACTGAGTCACCCAAGCACCCTGAATTTTACGCTTCTTATGTAACAACCTAAAAATAAACAGGAACTACTCCTGGAATAGAATGGAATGCTGCCGGAGAAACTACCAGGAAAGTGATTTTTAAAAAACAAACTAGCTCAGAACAATGCAGTGTAGTAAATTTTACATTTCCACACTTCCACATCTCTCTATTTTTTTAAAAGTAATTTTCTGGGGCACCTGGGTGGCTCAGTGGTTAAGCCTCTGCCTTCAGCTCAGGTCATGGAAGCCCCACATCTCACTCTCTCACTCCCCCTGCTTGTGTTCCCTCTCTGGCTGTGTTTCTGTCAAATAAATAAAATCTTAAAAAAAAAAAAAAGCATGTAAAAGATAAATATATAAAATAATTTTCTTTCTTTTTTTTTTTTTTTGGAAGATTCTATCTATTCACCTGACAGAGAGAGAGGTCACAAGTAGGCAGAGAGAGGAGGAAGCAGGCTCCCCACCAAGCAGAGAGCCTGATGTAGGCCTCAATCCCAGGACCCGAGCCAAAAGCAGAGGCTTTAACCCACTGAGCCACCCAGGCGCCCACATCTCTATATTCTTAACTTTATTCCTGGTGTCAGGCCATGGTACGCCAAGTTTTTTAACTACCCTCTCAAAGATGAGCACCGTGATCTTGCAAAACATATTGTTTCAACTAAGACTGACAAGATAATGGAATTATCCAAACCAACCACAGCACCAAAACTCAACTGACAACGAAATGGTGAAGGCCCCCTCCCCGCCACCCTTTCAGTAACTGGTTCATTGCTAAGTTATAGAGAATCCAGTAACTAAAAATTAAGCTAAAGTTCAGTTTCAGAAGTTTTCATTGTCAAATATTCAAAAGAACTCAATACTTATCCCAAGTCTCTGCAATCAGATTCAGGATGAGTTTTCAAAGGGATCTTTCTATCAATTCTTCCCACTAGCAATATAAACACATTACCAAAAAAGGGGGTGGGGGAAGGACGGGTGGGGACCTGCATGGGATACTAAGAGTTAGTGGTTTCAGGGGTGCCTGAATGGCTCATTTGGTTAGGTGTCCAACTCATGATTTTGACTCAGGTCATGATCTCATGGGTCCTGGAATAAAGCCCTCCACTCGGCACAGAAGAGAATCTGTTTGAGATTCTCTCTCCCTCCTCACAACACCCCCAAATAAACCTTTTTAAAAAGTTAGTGGTTTCAGGATGCATAATGCACATTTCTAGTCAGAAGAAAATAGCCAATGAAGATTAAAATGTATTTCTGCAAAACATGAGATTACATTTGCTTTCTACCTATATTAGCCTTTTTAAGTCATGTAAAGTACTGGTTACCACCAGAGAGAAGAGTTAGGATAAAAAACATCACAGAAAAGGACTGTTTACAGTACCTTGTACTTTCCTTTTCATTTTGCATCTTCTCCAATTTGTAGCCAGACCAATTTAAGCATATTTAACTACTGCTGTCAATGAGTTCTTTGCAGAGAAAAGACCGCTTCCTTTGACAAGGTAATACAGGCAATCTGACAAGTCCTGAGTACTTTATTATTTAATATTTAAACAAGAGGGGCTCCTGGGTGGCTCAGTTGGTTGAGTGTCCAACTCCTCGATTTTGGCCCAGGTGTTCATCTCAGGGTTGTGAGATCAAGTTCTGTGTCAGGCTCCACCTTCAGCAGGGAATCTGCCAAAGGTTCTCTCCCCTCTGCCCCTCCCCACTCACTCAAATAAATGAATCTTAAAATTACCTATGTATAGGGCCCCTGGGTGGCTCAGTCAATAAAGCATCTGCCTTAGACTCAGGTTATGATCGGGTCCTGGGATGGAGCACTGCTGCTCAGCAGGAAGCCTGCTTCTCCCTCTCTCTGCCCTTTCCCCTGCTTGTTCTCCCTCCAATAAAATCTTTCAAAAGATTACATTTATCTATACAAACAAGATAACTTATCTTTTAGAAAATATAACATATATTCAATATGAATTTCTAAAGCTAGTTTCGGATAATCACCCTTTAGACTAAGTTCTTTAAAAGGACACTACAAAGGAAATGCGTTATAATCAATCAACATGTTTATCAGTGGAATAAAGTCAGCAGGTAAGATTTTAGTTTACTTCCAGCATAGAAGTAAGAGTTTAGGGCACCTGGGTGGCACAGTTGCTTAAGCAACTGCCTTCAGCTCAGGGCACGATCCTGGAGTCCCGGGATCCAGTCCCATTTCCAGCTCCCTACTCAGTGGAGGTGTCTGCTTCTCCGTCTGACCTCTCCCCTCTCACATTCTCGGGTCTCTCATGCTATCTCTCAAATAAATTTTAAAAAAATATTTCTTTTTTAAAAAATAGGAGTTAAAAAAAACTTCTTAAGAATTACTTATCTCGGTGCCTAGGTGGCTCAGTCAGTTAAGTGTCTGTCTGCCCTTCTGCTCGGGTCATGATCCCGAGTCCTGGGATCGAGCCCTGCACTGGCTCCTTATCAGTGGGGAGCCTGCTTCTCCCTCTCCCTCTGCCTGCTGCTCCCCCTGCTTGTGCTCCCTCTATCTCTGTCCAATAAATAAATATTTTAAAAAAGAGAATTGATTCATCTACATGTACACTTTCATGAACTGTTTCTACATTTTGTCTTATCTCTAGTCATGGGACCCAGATCCAAAATGAAGAAAAAGAAATCACAGGAAAAGTACTTCTGGAAAGAACACAATTAGTTAAAATAACATTCAAAGAGTAAATTCTACACTCTACTTCTCACCCTAATTCTTAACTAAAATTTGATTAAAATGTGATCATTTCTATATGAACCACAAATTATTTAGGGAAAGCAGTATTTCTCCATTTAGACAGTAAACTACAAAACAGATATGCAACTTTATACATTTTTTTTCAAGATTTTACTTATTTATTTGACAGAGAGAAACACAGCTAGAGAGGGAACACAAGCAGGGGGAGTGAGAGAGGGAGAAGCAGGCCTCCCGACAAGCAGGGAGCCCGATGTGGGACTCGATCCCTCGATCCCGGGTCTCCGGACCCGGGATCATGACCTGAAACGAAGGCAGTCGCTTAACCAACTGAGCCATCCAGGCGCCCCGCAACTTCATACATTTTAACTAGTTTTAGGTTATCTGCCATCAACAAATTTAAGTCTCACAGAACTTTGTTGACTGGAGTAAATTAAGGTAAAAAAAAAAAACCAAACTAAATCTTAAAGGGAAAAGAAACATTTCATTAAGATCCCAAAGACCCATCATCAGTAGGTCACATGCTTTCTAAAAGATCTTCCCAGTGGGCTTAGGTAATGTCTAGCAGTCTGCCTTCTCCCACTTTGTCCAAGCCAATCACAATCAATTAGCTGTTTTACATTTTCACTGAGTCCCCTGTGATAGATCTGTCTCATCAGTAACATTAAACCAACCAACTCCTCATCCTAATATTCATTTTATATGCAAAATGTATTTAGTTAAAAGGTCTTTAGAGAATTATATGCTATTCCCTATGAACAGAAGAGGCAGTAAGATAAGAGAGCAGAGAATTAGGTTCTGTGATTCTCAATGCCTATGACTACTCCTTGCTGGAATTTTGCTGTACTGTCCTGCCCCCTCCACCTGTCACAACCTTTTCCAACCTTCAATGGCCAACTTAAATGCCAACTCTTATTAAAGAATCTGACCACATCTCCTTGCCTGGAACTCTCCTTCCTAGTAAAACTGACAGTTCTTTATTGGTATCTGATGACACCATCATGTTGACTTTTATAATATTCCTGAGCGCAGAGCCCAAGTAATTCACCTTTCAATCATCAAAACACCCCATATAATTATCCTTTTAATAGCAGTTACATTCAGTATTTTAACTGCTTGGAGGGAAGGGACAATTAATAATCATTTGCTGAATGAAACAAATTGCGTTTCTTGTACAGACTCAACCCAATCTAACCAAGTACTAACACCTAAATTCTTGCTATCACAAGAGTTATTGCACTATTAATTTAGAGTTAACAGTGTAGGGGTGCCTGGGTGGCTCAGTCGGTTGGGCATCTGCCTTCAGCTCATGATCCCAGGGCCCTGCAATAGAACTTCAAGTTAGGCTCCCTGCTCAGTGGGAAGTCTGCTTCTTCCTCTCCCTTTGCCCTTTCTGCCTGTTTGTGTGCTGTCATAAAATCTTAAAAAAAAGAAAAGAAAAAATATTTTAAATTATGTACTCATTGAGAATGTACTATCACTCTAAATACAAGAATGCTTCTATCTACGCTGATACTGTCACACAGTAAAGACTTGGGGACTCTTGGGGCGCCTGGGTGGCTCAGTTGGTTAAGCGACTGCCTTCGGCTCAGGTCATGATCCCGGAGACCTGGGATCGAATCCCATATCGGGCTCCCTGCTCAGCGGGAAGCCTGCTTCTCCCCCTGCTTGTGTTCCCTCTCTGGCTGTGTTTCTCTCTGTCAAATAAATAAAAATCTTAAAAAAAAAAAATACTACTTAAAAAAAAAAAAAAAGGACTTGGGGACTCTTAACAGGTAAGCCTGGGTTAACCACTAACCAGCTGCTGTTACCTCAGACACCTGAGGTCTGTCCTTTGCAGGAAAAGATAATAAAACTCATCTGTGATGAGAATTGTTACCAAGTGTCTTGTCCTTAACAGGTGCTCAACTTAAAAACTTTATGGGTTTATGCCCTCTGCTTAGTCTTTCCAGTCGTCGTCCCCCAATTAGACTGTTTATCAGTGGATTAGAACTCAGCGCAATGCCTACAGAGCAGGCTTACAACAGGGCAAACTCTGCTTATACACAAGTTTCCCATCTCAAAATCTACTTTTTGAATGGAAGAGGTAAGAAAAATGGGTAATAATGCCAAATGACTTCACATTTCCAACAACTGAAATCAGTTATTTTGTTTCCACTTCATGTTTTCATGACACAAACCACACTTAGAAATACAGGAGAGCAGCATGCCAGGCAGCAGTAAGGCAGTCAAGATGCCACTTGAAAAGACCGAAAATTCAAAAAAAAAAAAAAAAAAAAGACCGAAAATTCACTGAGAGGCAATTTTACACTCATCTAGGCTTAAATTCTGGAACTGATATCAAAACATTATCAGTTATACTCACTTGTCTTCATCAGTATTAGTGTTCCACATTTTTGATACTAAGAACAGAGCCAGTAAACTACTTAAATCTTAATAGGATACGGGCGCCTGGATGGCTCAGTTGGTTAAGCCACTGATCGAGTCCCACACATCAGGCTCCCTGCTCAGCGGGAAGCCTGCTTCTCCCTCTCTCACTCCCCCTGCTTGTGCGCCCTCTCTCGCTGTGTTTCTCTGTCAAATAAATAAAATCTTAAAAAAAAAATCTTAATAGGATACCATCAAGACTAACAATGTGAATTCCAATGAATAAGACCCTAACTCTGGCTAGAAATATATCTAAATAAGCAGTGACACGCAAAGGGGGAGTGACAAGTATGATGTGATCTGGCTATCCTTGTTTTTTATGGTTTTCCTAACATAGCTGTGTGAATTCACATTTACTGTATCCCTAGTTATTTCTCTCAAGTTTAGAGTTGTCCCTGATTCATCCACGCTGCAGACCTAACAATATCCAGACCATGGGGGAGTTCTGCCCCTCTACATGTACCCAACTCATCATTATGCTCTAATAAATCAGTTTAGTGTTCCAACATGGTACTTCAGGCTCTTGGAAGACAGAATAAGGAGACCAGAGTGTAATACTAGGAGAAATTCTGGGTTTTTACCCTGGTTCCTGCCCTGATTACCTCCGAAGTGTTTTAATAACTAAATATCTACTCTGACTAAACATTCTGTAATCCGTACAGCCCTGCAAGTTAGGTATTCTTGTTCCCATTTTATTGATAAGCAAACTGAAGATCGGAAACCATGTAAAACACGTTCATTTGTAATGCCAAAAGTATGTTCTCTTTAGATAAATCAAAACTAGAACTCATCAACCTTTTTAAAAATCCACTGCCATATATAAATTTATTCACCATATATCATCACACAGCTTTCCTGAATTTTAAGCCAAGACAAATCTTAACTTTCTTTGTGGCAGAATGAAGAGTGTCACCACAGATCCAAAGACTGGCAACCTAATTTCACTAGTTAGTAGCCTCATTTGTAATTATGGAGCCACTCCAGGTGAGCACTATACCACACTCTCATACTACTGATCAACAGATTCTATCTAATTACAACTTGCATTTCGGTGGTCACAAGCTTTCACTTTATTATTCCAGTGGTTTTTTACAACATGAAAATGGCGCATAGTTTACTGGAATTCTCAAAAGCATGC
This sequence comes from Spilogale gracilis, assembly GCA_004023965.1. NCBI lineage: Eukaryota > Metazoa > Chordata > Mammalia > Carnivora > Mephitidae > Spilogale > Spilogale gracilis. Next base: position 13,119 of record PITA01011512.1, on the reverse strand, counting down.
CCTTACTGCAGCAGCAACTGACACTGGAGTTCTATTAGGTGAAACAGTAGGGAAAAGAGCATTCCCCACACAGCAGGCCAGGATGCCTTGGCATCAGTCTTCTGGCCCTTCACTTACTGTCAGAAGGCTAGGAAGAGGAACAAGCCAACAATTTTTTAAAACTCTTACTCCTGCAAGGGGAGGGGCAAAAAAAGGCAAAATCTCTCTTGTGGTCAAGTGCGTAGCCAACAGACCATCCAATTAGTCAAACTGTGGTTCTACTGCTTTTAAGCACCAATTTGGTAACCTCCCATGTATGTACCATATATTTTTATTAGATTTTTTAAAGGCAAAAAATAATCCAAAAAGTCATATAATCATCTACAAAACCCATTTATAATTTTTTTAAAGATTTTATTCATTATTTGACAGAGAAAGACAAAGTGAGAGAGGGAATACAAGCAGCAAGAAGAGTGGGAGAGGGAGAAAACAGGTTTCCCGCAGAGCAAAGAGCCCGGTGCCTGATCCCAGGACCCTGGGATCACGACCCGAGTCCAAGGCAGACACTCAACAAGTGAGCCACCCAGGCATCCCCATTTATAATACCTTAGTATACGTGCTGCCAAAGCAAGCACCACTTATAATACCTTAAAGAAGAGATCACTCTGTGCCTGTTCCAGCTGTTGAAATGCTAGTGTAGTAAGTGCCCTTTGATCTTCCACTGATTTGGCTCAAAATATTTTAGAGACTCCACGTCTGTTTGAAACACATTACCTCCCATCAGTATGAAAATGTGGACCTTTAGGTTGCTAACTCACCCAAGTTTTCTAAGGTGACATATGCATAAATACACAAACTTATACTGTTAAGTTTTAAAACAATAACAAAGCTGCTAAGAGTTGTGATTTGAAAAAAAAATTTAAGTCCTTAATTCAGCCCTTAGGAATCTAATGATTTTTATATTCCAGTACAGAGAGCTCCTTGTAGACAAGAATCAGGCTCAACAAGCTAAACACAGCATGTACCTATGTACGTGGCATTTGCAGGAGTTTGACTAAACCATGATCAGGGTAATTTTTTCAGCATCTGAAACTGACTGCTTTGCAGAAGGAATAGAAAAAAAAGCTTAAGAGGTAGGAATTTCATCTCATACATCTTTTGAAAACCCTCAAAATGGTACATGCAATTTATAGTGCTTGAGCAAGAGTAACAAAGCTGCTATCAGTTAAGGTAACTGGTCCTTAACTTAGCTGCCAGTTAAGGTAACTGGTCCATGCAGAAATTAACTGGCTATGTCTCTCTCAAAAATGAGACCAAAAACAGAAGAGAAACTTTTTCAAAAAAACTTGTATAAGGTGAGTATGATAAGGATGTAGGCTGTAAATTAATCCTGACTCTTGGCTTCTTACCCTCTCTACGAGTCCTTCTGCAAAATGACTTAAACATACTACTCCAAGTCACAGAGGACTACTGAGCAGTATCTGCCTTTTCTAAGACCTCCCAGACCAGATGTAGTCACTTCCTTTGGAAGTGCCCTGTGGCTGAGACCATGTGGTTAACATGTGGCAACAAGCATAGCCTTACCCATAATAAAATTAACACCCAAACCCAAATGTGGGCAATTATGTCGTCCTAAAATAGGTGTTCCTATTCGGCATATCCAGATGGAGCCAGGCTCATTAACTTTCACGTCTCGATTTTAGATTAAATTGTATTTGTTTAATTAATCCATGAAACGGTTGGATTTCGTTGATTCACGGAAAGCGAGACCTGCCTCTTTTCGAACTGCAATGTTAAGAGAAAAACTTAGCATCTGAACCAAGATAAAAATTCATGAACCGGGAAGCTATGAACTATGGAGAGTACGAAATTCGAACTATCTCAAGCCTTCAGGCGGAGTATCCCACCACTCTAAACCCAAGCGCGTCTTCAACGACCCTTTTCTAAGCACATCAGAACCCTTGGCACATGGCCCGCCAGGCCCACCACCCCAGCACATGGCCCGCATAACTAACCCAAACCCATCCCCCCCAATCTCACTAGGGTCCTCTTCCCACCACACAGCCGTCCAGTAAGTTCCCGCCAAATCGGGCCTCTGTCCCGCATTCCGCGACCCTCGAAGTCTCCGTGCCTCAGTCCCAAGGGCGCACGGGCCCGGGCCTTCTTTGCTGTAAGGCTGCGGCCTGGGGTGCGGCCTTGGCTGTGGAAGAGGCCCCGAGGCGAGGCGACCCAGCTTCCCAAGACGGAAGGAAGGGCGGCAGGGTCGCCCGACTGCGGCAGGCCGGAAACCTGGACTTGAGGTGGCGGTGGCAGCCGAGTTTCCCGCCTGACGCAGCACCAGAACAGGCCACAGCGCGGCCGCCATCGCCGCCTCACCGCTCCCAACCTCTCCGTCCGCTTCGGCCAGGGCCCGCACCGCCGCTTCCTCCCAACCCGAGGCCCCGCTCCAGGCCCTCACCTTCGGCGTCTGAGCGGGCCCGCAGCGGTGGAGACTCGGACGCAGGCCCGGAAAAGGCGGCTCACAAGGTAGCGGCTGTTTATTTTCAGGGTCCTTGCCTGCGCCACACGCGGGTCTGCACACGGCCCCACACACGCCGCTGCGCACGGCTCTCCTCCGCCTCGCCCACGCGGCCAATCAGCACGCGGAGCTCCGCCGTCCAATCAGAGCCGCCCCCTAGGAGGGCCGCCCAGCTTGAGCGCGGCGCGGGGCGGAGCGAGCCTCTACCTCCGCGCGCCGCGGCTTTTCCCAGCGTGCTCTGCGGGCGGCCTTTCCCGCCCGGAACCCCAGTCCCGGACCCTTCTCGGGCCCTTTCCGCTTATTCTAGGCCCCTCCCCACCCGGGGGAAGTTTGGGTGTTCCAGCGTTGGTGATCTTTCGCCGCAGCCGCCGACAAAGGATGCCAGAGGGCGGGTCTCAGTGAAATGGCTGTGATTAGCGTGGGATCAGGGATAATCCCTGTCCCTTTAGGGGCTCAGAAAAAAGTGCTCCACGACCTCTGGTTGAGACTGACTTTCCGAGTTAGGACACATCTCAGTTTAGGGAAAAGTCGCGGCTGCCAAGTGACAGAACTTGCTGTGGCTGTAGGTCACAGGCCCTAAGTTTTGTTTCGGTTTCTTAGTGAACCTAGGCAGAGCCAGGAACGCCCTGCTTACACCTCTTAACAGAAACCAGCACCCCAACAGTCCTCACAAAATGTACCCCATGAGGGAAACGGACCTACTTTGGGTGTGAAGATGGCGAAGGAAGGACCTTGAGACTTCTTTGCCTCCCAGCACACCTTGTGACCGTTTTGCACATTGATGAGTCACCCTCCCCGAGACTTAAGGGGGTCACTCAGTGTGCCAGGAGAGCCATCTGGCCTGGACTATTACGTTCAGGAATGGCTTTAGTTGAGATTTCGAATCTGCTCCCCAAAAGATTGGCTATGTAGTCAAATATACTCTTTCAGAATGAAAACAATTTAAATTGTTGAATATGAACCAAAATCTTTGAGAATTTTGTGTGCCATCTTGGCTTTTGTTAAAAACAGGAAAAAAAAATAGAAGCACCCCCAGTCGGGAGCTCTGAGAGCCCTGAAATTACTATAGTCACCTATTAAGCTTCATATTCCCCGCAAGGTTGGTATACAGCCCAAGTTGTTGGCTGGTATAGCTCAGAAATTTACTTTTCATCCCTTTAATGATCATCTTACTTGAAATTAATTGCACGGATCTATTAAAATGTTAAAACTGTGATAAACAGCCCTTGTTTGTAGCATCAATATGGTAGGTAGCTGTAAAGACTACCTCTCCTTTGCCCTTGGTCTCATCTCATTGAATCCTCCCAGTCCCCAGGCTGTATGACTTTTGAAATCATGTACATGGGAAGGCACAGTGGCTAAAAGCACAGGTGTTGAGAATAAGGCATTAAACCTGAATTCAAATCAGTAGTGCTTACTTAATCATTGTAGTGCATTTAGCAGGTTGGGCTCAACATAGTGTTCAGTGAAGGGTAGCAATTATCAAAGAGTTAACTACTTCAAGAGCCAATGATTTTTTAAAGATCTTTTAAAAAGATTTTATTTATTTATTCGACAGAGAGAAACACAGCTAGAGAGGGAACACAAGTTGGGGAAGTGAGAGAGGGAGAAGCAGGCTTCCCGCTGAGCAGGGAGCCTGATGCAGGGCTCAATCCAGGGACTCTGGGATCATGACCTGAGCCGAAGGCAGACACCTAATGACTGAGCCACCCAGGTGCCCCTTTAAAGCCTTTTTTAACCAAGAAAATTAAAGTAAAAATAACATGAAAATTCAGTATGAAAAAGTCCCACTTCCAATAAGATTGAATTGTCTAACAATTTATATGTTGAGTTATGTAACACAAGAGGTACCAATAATAAAACTGTTTTGTGCTTACCTAGTTTTATTACTAAGAAGCTTACTCAGCTTTATAGATTTCCCCTCCCTCACTGATTAATCTTTATAATATCTCCAGGTAAGTAGTAGTGTGGCAATTGCAGACACTTAAGTAGTGATTTCCTAAGCCCCAGCAGTGAGTCAGGATAATGCAAGAGGCCAAATGGAGGAAGTCCACCTTGGATGCATCCAAGCCATGCCAGGAGCATTAGTTAAATTGTCGTAGTAGCCATCAATTCCTGTTTTTTACTTGTTTTTTATTTATCATTCCAACCACAATGCTATATAAAATGAAATTCATTATAGACTCAGGGACAGACTGTTCCTAATGCTAAAAAATTCTTTAAAAGAGGGTGGGTGTGAAATAGATAGTGGACATAATGTTCTGTAGGTTCCAAAAAGGTATGGAAACATAATGTGGTCTTTGTTGCTTGGCTCTAGTAAGAGGTAATGGCTCTTCTCTACCTGGCATTCAGCTTTCTCTACCAGTCAATAATAATGACTATCATTAACAGAGCCCCACTGATCATGACGCATTCTGTCTCCAGAGGTGTATGATGGAATTTAACTGCACTCGTTTGTGTTGTCTGCATATATCCTTGGGTACACCTATTTCACTAGAGATGTTTGGAAAAAAGAAAGGAAAAAGCCAACCCACTCAAAAGATAAACTGCTGGGGCGCCTGGGTGGCTCAGGTCATGATCCCAGGGTCCTGGGATCTAGCCCCACATGGGGCTGCCTACTCAGCGGGAAGCCTGCTTCTCCCTCTCTCACTCCCCTGTTTGTGTTCGCCCTCTAGCTGTGTTTCTGTCAAATAAATAAATAAATAAACTTAAAAAAAAACAAGATAAACTGCCAGCCATATATAAATAACGATTCTCTCCCCTAAAAATGTGTTATCTCAGGGCTCCTGGGTGGCTCAGTTGTTTAAGCATCTGCCTTCAGCTCGGGTCATGATCCCAGGGTCCTAGATTTGAGCCCTGCTGTTTCCCCCTCTCCCTCTGCCTGCTGCTCCCCCTGCTTATACTCTCTCTGTCAAATAAATAAAATCTTTTTTAAAAATGTGTTTTCTCCTCCTCCTCCCTTTCAGTGTTCAATCTTACCCACACTTTTTGTGCCCAGCAATGTTAACTGTTACAAAGATGACTAGCTCAGATGTAGACCTTTCCCCTGAAGATCTTGCAAGATGAAATGGGCCCTAAGAAAGTATTAAGTGGGGGCGCCTGGGGGGGTGCCTTGGGGGTGCCTGGGGGCTCAGTTGGTTAAGTTTCTGCCTTCTGCTCAGGTCATGATCCCAGGGTCCTGGGATTGAGCCCCTCATTGGGATCCTTGCTCAGTGTGGGGGGGTCTGCTTCTCCCTGCCTGTGTTCTCTCTCTCTCTCAAATAAATAAATAAATCTGGAAGGAAGGAAGGAAGGGAGGAAGGAAGGGAGGAAGGAAGGAAGGAAGGGAGGGAGGGAGGGAGGGAAGAAAAGAAAGCATTAAGTGTCCTGAGGGAGAACCAGCTAAATGCTATGATTCAGCATGATTCAGGATTCCTTAAAATGAGTACCAGTTGAGAAGCAATACCTGCCAACTCTTAATTTCCGCTAAAATGCTCAAGCATAGTACATGCTTTAAATTCTGCTGTCCAGTAGAAATGATATCGTATATATCTTCCTAAACCTTTCCATGTCTTGTTTTCACTGCCTACCGGGAAAGAGTCTCTGTGACTTGAATTAGAAAATATGCTCATAAGGTTAAGAAGTATAAATCATTTTCACCTCTCCTATCTGCTTCTGAAGCTAATATAGTTTACTAAAGTAAATCCTGAAATAAGAATCAGTTAATCTAATAATAGCTAATAGTATGTATAAAGTTCTTTAACAGGGCCTGGCATAATTACCATTAAAGTGTTATATATTATTTTTGTTATTATTATGGATTGCTTATTATATGCCAGTCATTGTTTATAATCTCCTTATGTTTACACAAAACCTCTACGAGATATGTACTTTTATTATCCCCATGAGGAAATAAAATTCCAGAGAATTCAAGGATTCTGCCAAAGGTCAGAGAGTGAATAAATATTAGGGCAGGCTTCAAACAAAGGCAGCTAAGTGCTTAAACACAAAGCTTCCAGCCTTCCCTGTAGTTATCAAAACCTAATCCTACAATTTCCCATTGACCCCTTAAAGTGACAGTATAGGGAATACTAATGCATGATAAGGAAAATACGAAACACTGACTAATGATTTAGTGAGCATTCCATCAGTTGGCTTTCTCCTCTATGACCTCAAACTGAAACTATCTCTACTTCTTTTTTTAACAATGGTTTTTTTGTTTGTTTGTTTTTGTTTGTTTTTTTAAAGATTTTATTTATTTGACAGAGAGAAACACAGCCAGAGAGGGAACACAAGCAGGGGGAGTGAGAGAGGGAGAAGCAGGCTTCCCGCCGAGCAGGTAGCCTGATGTGGGACTCTATCCCAGGTCTCCACGATCACGACCCGAGCCGAAGGCAGTCGCTTAACCAACTGAGCCACCCATGTGCCCCGAAACTATTTCTACTTCTGCAAAATAAATGGCAAGAGAAGAACATCATTCACAATAATTTTTAAAGGTTCAAAGTAAAACCACCCATGTTTTTCTTAAAAGAAAAGCAGAGGCATTCATAAAAAAGTAACTTCAGGGACGCCTGGGTGGCTCAGTTAGTTAAGCCACTGCCTTCGGCTCAGGTCATGATCCTGGAGACCCAGGATCGAGTCCCACATCGGGCTCCCTGCTCGGCAGGAAGCCTGCTTCTCCCTCTCTCACTCCCCCTGCTTGTGTTCCCTCTCTGGCTGTGTTTCTCTCTGTCAAATAAATAAAATCTTTAAAAAAAAAAAAAGTAACTTCATATAGATAACCTTCATTATTTAAACTTTAAAATAGGTAGTGAATGGCAAATTACAAAGTGTATCAAGTGGTTTTTTGAGAGAGCATTAAAAATTTGATCATCCGGCTCTCATAATCTATAAAAGTAATTGACTTTTCAAGGTTAAATTGAAAAATAAATACTATATAATTGGGTGAATTAGATTCTAACATCTAAAAGAGTATTTAGCCTAATCTCAGAATATTTCACCTAATCCCCTCATTTTTAAATAAGACAGAGACCCATAGAGTTGCTTAGAGTTCCTACGAAGTCCCCAAAAGAACTAATGTTTTTAACATGAGCAAAGCACGGTGCCACACATATCTCCTAAGGAAGGAGCTGTTAGCGATGCTTGTGGCCTGATTAATCCAAGTAACTGCAATGGTGGTAAGGAAAGGGGAGCCCAAATCTAATACTGTACACTTATGCCTTGTGCCTCCAGCATCTTTCTTGGAAATTAACACAAATGGTTATTCTCATTTATAAAGTTGTCATAAACATATGAGTTTGATGAGGATGAATAAATAATCAATTTCTAAATCTTGTGACATGTACTGAGACTTCAATATAAGAAACATTAACTCTAAACTCTCTCTATATGCTAGTTTATGCTAGGCAAATGTTTTTTGATTTTGAACTGTAACTACAAAAGAGAACATTTGAAGTCATACCTGGCAAAAGAATGGCTTTAGGCAATTAGAATATCACAGATACAGCTAATGTTCCCTTTATTCCTCCTTACTCTGAGTCCCACTTCTTTTCTTTCCTCCTAATATCACAAAAATGGCGTATATTCTTCTGCTCTATTTTTATAATATATAAGAAAATTACTATGTATATAGTATGTAATAATTCTATATGTATAGTGTGTAGTAACTGCATAGTATATAGTGCATATATTACATACATATGTACACATACAACTACATATATATGTGTGTATATATACACATGAACAGTTAAAAGTTTTAAATAAATAACCTCATATATATTTGCTTATTTGTTTGTGTTCCCTTCTAACAACGAAAAATCCACAAAGCAAGAATTTTGGTTTTGTCTGTTTTCTGTTATACTTCCAGGTCCTAGAACCGCTCCTTATATACGGCATGCACTTAGATATTTGCTGAATAAATAAATATCAATCTGTATCTTTATTTTTATTTTTTTAAAGATTTTATTTATTTGAGATAGAGAGCACGAATGAGAGAGAGCATGAAAGGGGAGGTGGTCAGAATGAGAAGCAGATTCCCTGAGGTGTTGGGAGCCCGATGTGGGACTCGATCCCCGGACTCCAGGATCATGACCTTAGCAGAAGGCAGTTGCTTAAGCAACCGAGCCACCGGGGCGCCCTCTATCTGCTTTTTAAATTTGATGTTGTGTTTCTGCAATATACAATGTGTAAATATAGTGTATATCGTATATGTGATCTTATCTGGTTCATCACTCTTACAGCTATGTATTATAAACATACTACATTTTATTCATGCAGTCCCAATTTGGAAGATATTTATATTACTTCTACACTTTTGTCATTACAAACAATGTTGTAATAAGCATCCTTGCATACAAGTCTCTTCAGGCACATGTGGGAGAGTTGCTCTAGGGTATACAAACCCAGAAGGAGAACAGTTGGGCAAGGAAGGGTGTGTATTTTAAAATTCATTGGCTGCCTGCCATATTGCTCTCCAAAGTGGTCATTCCAAATTATACTTTCCACAGCAGGGAGTAATGGTGCCATATTTCTCAAATCTTTGCCAACACTTCACACTGTGAAATTATTTTTTGCCAGTCTAATGGATGAAATATGTTGTCTCTCTTTTGTTTGTTTTTACTGAGATAATTGTAGATTATTTACATGTAGTTGAAAGAAGTAATACAGAGAGATCCTGTATATCCTTTACCCAATTTCCCCCAGTGGTAACATCTTACAAAAATATAGTATAATGTTATAACCAGGATAGTGAAATCAATATAGTCCACTGATTTTGTTCAGATTTCCCCCATTTTACTTGTACTGTGTGTGTGTGTGTATGTATACAGGTGCCACAAAAATGTTATATATAAAATTTTTAAAAAGTTATATAAATGGAATTGTGCAGTATGTAACATTTGAGTATTGGCTTTTGTTTCACTGAGCTTAATTGCCTGGATAGTCATGGGAGTTGTGTGCATCAAATAGTTTGTTCCTTGGGGGAGTGAGAGAGGGAGAAGCAGGGTCCCCACTGGACAGAGAGCCCGACGACACGGGGCTTGATCCCAGGACCTTGGAATCATGACCTGAGCTGAAGGCAGACACTTAGCAACTGAGCCACACAGGTGCTCCTGAAAGCATTCTTTATATGTTTGGGATGCCAATCCTTTGTTAGTTATATGAAATTGTATGTGTTGGCATTTTGGTGATCATTGTTTCTCAGTGTGATATTAAGTTTAGACAGGGGTAAGGTATTCCTGAAAATTGGATTTGGATCATTGATGAAGAGACAGAGTGACTTCATTCAGGGAACGTCACTCAGGGCTACGCACCTAGAGCTTGGGGAGACTACTGCAACCCCTATACTTTGTAGCGCCTTTGTATTTGTTAAATGCCAACAATATGTTTTAATGGTGTCATTGACTGCTAGGCAGAGCATATCAAAATTTCTGCCTGCTTGAGAGCAAATGCCACGAGTGCTTAGATTTGCTTTTAGCAAACCTTTTCCCTCATTTGGACGGAGGGCATTCAGATGCATTTATTGCATCACAAAACCATGATTTTCAGCATTTTAATCAGCCCTCGGAAACTGCTGACATCATGATGTATTCCGCCACTGGTGCTTCCATTTTCCCTAGCACTGCAGCCAGAATTTAGAATCCTGACTCACCCTTCAGCCAGCCACAGAGAATGCTGATCATTCTGGTGTGGTCAATGCTCACAAAGTGACTTTGAAAGGAGAAATAACTTTTGGACAAACCAAAAGCAATGCAATTTCAGGTAATAGTGAGGCTTTTCCTTTCTAACTTCCTCTTCTGCTCAGTTGCTATCCTTTCTCCTTTGACTGAAGGGGAAGCCACACTTCTGCAATCCTGGCCATAAAGCTGTGGATTGTACGAGCTGGCACAACTGGTACCGTCTTCTGAGCTCAGTGAGCTGTCTTTCCCATCTGCGGAGTCCCAGCTGGGGCGTGGCGCTTACAGTGAAACAGTCTGTAGCTGAATTAACAATTCCAAATTTAGCTCTCATTTCAATAAATTACCTTATAAAACATTCACTGCCCAAAATTATCTTGACTAGTTTATTTAAAAGAGCATTGCAATTGTTCATGTGGATTGCCTGTGAAGAAACTGATAGACAAAGTTTCTTATAATTGTTCCTCAAACCACAGAGGAAAAAACATAAAGGCGAGCACCAGGATTTCTAGGAGCATGAAATTTATACTTGTGCTATACAAATAAATGTTAGGGGCGTCTGCATGGCTCAGTCGGTTAAACATGACTCTTGATTTCGGTTCAGGCTGTGATCTCAGGGTGGTGAGATCGAGCCCCACTCTGGTATGGAGCCTGCTTGAGATTCTATCTCCCCCCCTCCCCCCGTCCCCTCAATCCTATCTCTAAACAAAAACAAAAACAAAAACAAAAACAAAAACAAAAACAAAAAACATTAAAGAAAAAAGGTCTAGATATTTTCAAAGGGCAGTGGTGAAGATTAAATAAGGTATTTATTTATTTATTTATTTATTTATTTATTTATTTATTTATTTATTCAAAGACTTTATTTATTTATTTGACAGAGAGAAACACAGCTAAAGAGCTAACACAAGCAGAGGGACTGAGAGAGGGAGAAGCAGGCCTCCCGCTGAGCAGGGAGCCCGCCACGGGGCTTAATCCCGGATCTCCAGGATCATGACCTGAGCGGAAGGCAGTCGCTTAACCAACTGAGGCATGAAATTCCTTTTCTACTCTGATTTCAAACGTGTAAAGACAATATCTTGGACACATGAATAGGCAATGATAATATTTCTATTGCATCTGAAGAATGACTAGAAACAATTTTTTTCCTTTATTTAGAGGTTGGCTTCCCTACTCGATGCAATAAAAGTTCTCAGAGGACTAACACTGACTCCAAAACTTCTGGTGCTAAAGATTTATCCAAAATGAAGTTTGCTTTAGGTGGCACATAATTCAAAGACAGCTTTGGACTAAACTAAAGTGGGGATGGTTGATGGGATCTTTCCTATGCGTTCTATTTTCTTCCTTTCTGACACTTTGAATACACATCTAGTTTCCTAGTAATTTCCTGATTCAACCAGGGCCAGCTTCCTTCTGTCATCAATGTTGACATGCCCTTCTCTATCAGGGACTATCATTTTATCAAGCAACATATGCTAGGTTAATAATAACTTAATTTACATAGCACCTTATAGTTTGCACATAAATATTCAACCAGTATTTATTGAGAGATCATTATATGCCACACTACCCAGGGTATTTTCACGTCATTTAGTTCTTAGAGAAACCTCATGCGGCACCTGGGTGGCTCAGTCTGTTAGGCACCTGCCTTCAGCTCAGGTCATGATTCCAGGGTCCTGGGATCAAGGTGTATATTGGTTGCTCCCTGCTCATTGGGAAGCCTGTTTCTCCCTCTCCCTCTGCCCTTTCCCCTGCTCATGCTCTCTCTCTCTAAAATAAGTAAAATAGAAAGAAAGAAAGAAAGAAAGAAAGAAAGAAAGAAAGAAGGAAGGAAGGAAGGAAGGAAGGAAGGAAGGAAGGAAGGAAGGAAGGAAGGAAGGAGAGAAAAAAGAAAGACAGACCAGCCAGTTTCATAGATTCAAGGATTACTTCTTTAGGTAAGATTTACATATTTAAGGGGCGCCTGGGTGACTCAGTCATTAAGCGTCTGTCTTCAGCTTAGGTCATGATCCTAGGGTCCTGGGATTGAGCCCTATATTGGGCTCCCTGCTCAGTGGGAAGCCTGCTTCTCCCTCTCCTTCTGCCCTCCACACCCATTCCACTTCTGCCCACTCTCCCTCTCTCTCAAATAACTAAATAAAATCTTTTTAAAAAAGATAAAATTTATTTTAAAAATATATTAGTTTCAGGTGTAACAATATAATGATTTCATACTTGTATATATTGAAAAATGATCCATACAATAAATTTGTTTAACATTCATCACTATACATAGTTATAATTTTTTTCTCATTATGAAAACTTTTAAGATTTACTCTCTTAGCAACTTTTAAACATACAATACAGTATTATTCACTACAGTCACCATGCTGTACATTACACCCTCAGGACTTAATTAATTATTTTATTACTGGAAGTTTGTACCTTTTGATCCCCTTCACCTACATTACCTACCACCTTCCCCCTGCCTCTGGCAACCACCAATCTGTTCTCTGCATCTACGAGCTTCTATTTTTAATTTTTTTGGTTTATGTGTATGTATGGTTTTTTGTTTCTTTTTTAGATTCAATATATAAATGAGATCATATAGTGTTTGTATTCTTTGGCTTATCTCACTTGCATAATGCCTTCAAGGTCCTCCATGTTGTCACAAATTGCAGGATTTCCTTCCTTTATATGGCTGCATAATATTCTATTGTATACATACACCACATTTTCTTTATCCATTCACCCCTCAATGGACATTTAGGTTGCTTCCAAAAGTCTCCTTTTTTTTTTTTTTTAAAGATTTTATTTATTTGACAGAGAGAAACACAGCCAGAGAGGGAACACAAGCAGGGGGAGTGAGAGAGGGAGAAGCAGGCTTCCCGCTGAGCAGGGAGCCCGATGTGGGACTCGATCCCGGGTCTCCGGGATCATGACCTGAGCCGAAGGCAGTCGCTTAACCAACTGAGCCACCCAGGTGCC
>PITA01011511.1:0-66408 GCA_004023965.1 Spilogale gracilis | reverse complement strand
GTATTCCATTGTATATATGGACCACATCTTCTTTATCCATTCATCTGTTGATGGGCACCTTGGCTCTTTCCACAGTTTGGTGATTGTGGCCATTGCTGCGATGAACATTGGGGTACATATGGCCCTTCTTTTCACTACATCTGTATCTTTGGGGTAAATGCCCAGTAGTGCAATTGCAGGGTCATAGGGTAGCTCTATCTTTAATTTTTTAAGGACTCTCCACACTGTTTTCCAAAGTGGCTGCACCAACTTGCATTCCCACCAACAGTGTAAGAGGGTTCCCCTTTCTCCGCAGCCTCTCCAACACTTGAAAACATGGAGATTTGGCAGAGGATAAAGAACCCAATTAAAACATGAAGATTGCTCACATCCAAGCTATGAAACTATCATCTCCCTAGTAAAGAGGGATAGAGGCTCAAATTGCACTCAACCCAGCATGATTTATTTACAGATATATTACGTATCTATAATTAAGCACATAGACTTGAGTGAAATGTCTAGCCACAATATATGCATACCATGTTTGTTGAATTATACTTAATCGACCCCTTTGCATTTAAAGTGCCATTAGAGGGACGCCTGGGTGGCTCAGTTGGTTAAGCCACTGCTTTCGGCTCAGGTCATGATCCCGGAGACCCGGGATCGAGTCCCACATCGGGCTCCCTGCTCGGCGGGAAGCCTGCTTCTCCCTCTCTCGCTCCCCCTGCTTGTGTTCCCTCTCTCACTGTGTTTCTCGCTGTCAAATAAATAAAATCTTTAAAAAATAAAAAAATAAAAAAATAAAGTGCCATTAGAGAACTGGGTAGTTAGGGTGGGGTCAGGAAAAGAGGAGGAGAGAATGGAGAACTCCAAGAATAAGCAGTATTTCATGTAACAAAAGACCATCCTAGATTGGGGCTCTCTCTACCTTTACTTACTTGCTGGAAAGGAGGTTACGTTGGAGTCAATGTCCCCACAGGGACGTTCCATCAGCTGAGTCAGTGCGTGAGTCCAATCCCTGCTCCACCCAGGAGCAAACTGACAATAGTGGCTTTCAGGGCGTCGGTGTGAGTCATGTCTGAGCACCAGCCTGGGCAACGCACACCATGACGTCACCTCTGCAGCCACAATTCGGCCCACAGAACAGCTGTGGAAGCAGCATTGAATTTGAATCGAATTCAACTCTATTAAGTTAACCTTTGCAAGGTCAACATCTGCTGCTTGCTTTGGGCCAGCCGCAATCTGGAAAATGAGTGTAAATGACTTGGTTAATGAGGCTTTAATAACAGAAATCTGGGTCCTGAAGAAATTTTGTGCAGCATGTCTTTATGGATGCTAGTGTACCGTGCAGGGTTTCTCAGGGTTGTCACTTATGTATCAAAAATTATAACAGCAAATGCTCTTTTAAAAAGCATCTTATAGATAATTAGCATTGAATATGTGTATGAACATTTACATACATATACATATTATAAGTACTTAATGCTATTGTATCTGTATATATATGAATACATAGGCATACATGTGTGTGTATACACAAAGTTGTTCACTGTAGTAATTTTTATTGCAACAATAAATCCAGCAACAAATGCCCAACAAGATTACTTTTAATTAGATTATGGTCCATATATACAGCAAGATTACTTTTAATTAGATTATGGTCCATATATACAGAACTGTTGACAAGAAAAAAGTGTATCAGCACACATATTATTACATATTATTACAAGCTATTATGAAAGAAAGGTTATGTGATAGAAAAAATATGCAGTAGGGTCCCATTTATGTAAAAAGAGCATATATATAAATATATATTAAGACAGTCTCTGAAAAAATGGGGGAAATAGCTATTAGCTGGGTTAGGCTCTGAAAAGGGATTCGTGGACAGATGAAGGTACAGAGGTGAAAGGGAGAATCTGTTAAAATGAGTTTTTTTCTTAATGTATCTTCTAAAACACAGCAAACGTTAAAGAAAGGCACAATAATTGCATCCAATATTCGGAGGCCGAACTCATTGCTAACGTCCCGGCTGCTGAAGGTGTACTGTGGAAACGGTCCCAAGCTTCCACGCGCAAGAGTTCAAGTGCCCCCAAAGCAATTTCTCTGCTAATGTTTTTATTCTGCCAAGTTTTCTCCTTAGCACCATTTTCGGGGAAAAGGGGCATTCTCTTTCTGAGTATTTTCTTTCTCAGTTATTCAGACAATCATTGGCCTAGTAACAGAAGGAAGCCATCCGTGATACTGTGGGCCAGATATTAGTCATACTTGATAAATCACACGCCCCAAGGAATATGAAAAGCAGCACATTAACAAAAATAGAATATGATTCACATTGATTAAAATAATATGTGCCAAATGGTTCTTTTTTTGGGAGAGGAAAAAGAGCGATATATATTAAGAAATCTGACCCGTGAACAGAGGAGACCATTGCCCTCGTAGTTTTCAGTTACTCAGTGGGCTTTTCTTGATCGCCTGTTTCGCCTTCGGCGCTGTGCTGAGAATGAGGAGTGGGACACTATGGTGAAAGGGACAGGTAAGTTGGAATGGTGATTACAAAGCGATGGGATAAGCGGTAAGGTGGAGGTCAAGGGGAAAACACATTTAAGCAAATGTGAAACCGCATATAAACATGAAAGAATGAGATGTTGAGGGAAAGGCAAAACACCGCTCTTCTTGGATGTTAAGGATACACATCTCCAACTGTCTCTTCAACATGTGCACTTGGATAGCTGTTAGCATCTCCGACTCGGTACGCCCATCCTAGCTTCTTCCTCCACTCTCCACACCCACCGCTTCTCTATCGTGTTCCTCTTCTTAGTTTACGGCAACCCCATCCTTCAGCCGCTCAAGCCAAATGCCTGGGAGTCACTACTGAATCTTCTCTGTGCTCCATATACAGAGTGTCAGCTAATGTTTCTGGATCCCCTGAGAGGATCCAGAACCTGATCACAACTCACCAGCTCTCTTGTTTCCTTCCGGGTCCAAGCCGGTCATCCCTGGCAACATTGTCCCACTTCAACTATCTACACAGCAGACAGAGTGGCCTGCTTACACAGTGAGACAGACGAGACGGATGTGTGCTTGCCCAGATCAAAGCCCACCTTGGCTCTCATCTCATTCTGAGGGAAAAGCAAAAGTCCTCACTGTGACTGATCAAGGGACTGAATAATATGACCCTTCCCCTCTCCTCATTCTGCTTGCCTCCCCTCTACTTCTTGTTGCCGTCCCCTCTCCACCCACAGGAGTCCAGCTCTTGCCCCAGCCTCCCCCAGGCATGCCTGTTCTACCCCTTCAGTCTTTATTCAGTGACCCTTCTCAGGAAGTCCTTCCACTCCCCCTACGTAAATCGCGACTCTCATACTCTATCTTCTTTTCAATTTTTCATATCACATGTAACTATCAAACACATCCTGTATTCTATGTATTTATTTTATTTTGTTTATTATCTGCCATCTAAAACCCATCTCCAGAATGTAAGCTCCAGAATGATAGAGATTTTTGTTTGTTTTTGTGCACTGCTGTATCTTAGAACCTAGAATACATTCAATATATTATAGACATTCAATAAACATTTGTAAAATTCATGAATGAATGAGTGGGGGAGAATGAGGTATGAAATGATCAAAGTTGAGATTAAGGGATGCATAAGGGCCCAGCTCTTGAAGGTGCACCATGGTAAGAACTTTGAAATTTATCAAACAATAGAAACAACCACAGTAACGAGAGAGGTGGTTATACCTTGTGTGTGTGTGTGTGTGTGTGTGTGATAGATAAATATATACACAGTATAAAGAATGCAATGGGTGAGAGGAAGACAGGAAGAAATGGACAAAGGATTTGAATAATCATTTCTCCAAAAAGATATCCAAATGGCCAAGAACACATTAAAAGATGCCCAACATCATCAGTCACTAGGGAAATGCAAATCAAAACCCCAGTGAACTGTCACCTCTGGACGATGACTATGACCAAAAAGAGAGGGAATGACAGGTGTTGATAGGCTGTGGAGAAACTGGAACTCTCATACATATCTGCTGGGATTGTGAAATGCTGCAGTTAATGTAGAAAACAGTTTTGCATTTGTTCAAAAAGTTAGATGCATAGTTATCATATGACTCAACAATTGAGGCTTGATAGTTCATTTTCTCTTATCACTGAATAATATTCCATGGTATGGAGGTCTTCCAATTTGCCTATTTGCCTTCTGAAGAACATCTTTGTTGCTTCCAATTCCTTTGGGTAATCACGAATAAAGATTCTATAAACATCCACGTGCAGGTTTTTGTATGGGCGTGAGTTTGCAGCTCATTGGGGGTAAGTATCAAACACTGTGCTGGCTGGACCATTGGGGAGACGATGTGTAGCTTTGTGAGAAACTGCCCAACTGCCTTCTGAGGTGGCTGCACCCTTCTGCCTTCTCACAAGCATTTAATGAGTGTTCCTGCCGCTCCACATCCTCGCCAGCATTTCATGGCAGCAGTGTTGTTTTAATT
This sequence comes from Spilogale gracilis, assembly GCA_004023965.1. NCBI lineage: Eukaryota > Metazoa > Chordata > Mammalia > Carnivora > Mephitidae > Spilogale > Spilogale gracilis. The sequence continues at coordinate 61,936 of PITA01011511.1, read as the reverse complement.
TGCAGTTTCCTGGGGCACCCAGGCAGCTGAATTCTTTGGGTGTTTGCCTTCAGCTCAGCTCATGAGCCCAGGGTCCTGGGATCGAGCCCTGAGTCAAGCACTCTGCTCAGTGGAGAGCCTCTTCTCCCTCTCCTGCTGTCCCTTCCCCTCCTTGTGCCCTCTCTCTCAAATAAGTAAATAAAATCATTAAAAAAATAATTTACAATTTCCTGATGAAAGCATTGAAAAAAAAAGTTGAATATTTTGGATGCTTATTTGTCATCTTTATATTTATTATAGTATTATTTAATAAGTTTTCAGTGTCCCCAATCTAAGTGTGAATTGATTTTTTTTTTTTTTAGTCTTCTCACACGTTTAGCCCTAGATTTCAGTTCATATTGGGAAAAGTGAATTTAAGGTAGTTAAGGACAGACTATATCTAGCACATCCACTATCTGGTACAGGAACTCACTTGTGTAATATGTAAAAATGAACTCATAGCATGAGACTGATTATAAGGCCCAGAAGTCAGTCAGTTTGCATTTCCTCCTAGAACATAACACTGTTGGTTTTTACTACCTTCCTTCCTGGTCATATATTCTAACTTAATTTAGTGGCATTTAAACATGCCCAAAGACAAAGACTAGAAACTCAGAGCTACCTTTGGGTTTTCCTTCCGCTTCACCTTGCACATTAATATAGCTACTATGTCTCATAAATTCTACTTTAAAATGTTTCTGGAATCAGTGCCATTTTCTTCATCCTCACTGACAAATATCATTGCAATAAGTTTTAAACTTCTTCCTGCTATAGAGGCCTGATGTGGTAGCCAGAGGCTTCCTATTTTGATCAGAGATCTAAGATTCCCACCTCTGCTTCAGCAGAATACCTTCACTTTTTGTCTGCTTTACATATTCGATTTCACATAGATTTAATTTTTTTTGAAAAGGTCCTCCAAGCACTAGCAACCAAAAAGAAAAAAAAATTGAAAAAATGAAGTTATCAAAATTAAACCTTCTGTGGATCAAAAGACACAACCAAGAAATGAACAGAACAGGAGAAAATATTTGCAAATTATGTATTTGATAAAAGTCTTATAACCAAAATAGATAAGGAACTCTTCAATACAATAAAAATAAGACAAGTATTCTAATTTTTAAATGGACTCAGCAATTCCACTCCCCAGTGTATATCCAAAAGAATTAAAAACATATGTTCACATAAAAACTTGTACATAAATTTTCATAGCAGCAATATTTCAAAATATCCCCACGTAGAAACAACCCACATGTCCAGCAACTGATAATGGACAAACAAAAATGGCACAGCCATACGATGGAATATTATTCAGCTGTGTAAAGGAATGCAGTACTGTCATGCTACAACATGGATGCACCTCGAAAACATTATACTAAGTGAAAAAGCCAGACACAAAAGATCACACGCTGTATGATCCCATTTACACGGAGTATCTAAAGTAGACAAATAGAGAAAGGAAGTTAGCAGTTGCTAGTAGATGGCTAGGTGGGAGGATAGTTTGTGACTGCCAACAGGTACGGAGGTTGTTTTTGGAGTCATGAAATGTTCTGGGATGATATAGTGGTGACAGTTGTGCACCATTGTGGATATACTGAAACTACTGAATGTACTAAAAAACCACTTTAAAACGGTGGATTTCATGTTATATGATTATAACCCAAATAAACATTGCAAAAAAAAAAAAAATGGTGTCTTCCAGAAACTACTATCTGGAGTTTTAGAGGCAACTTTGTGACCCAGAAAGGAAGCAGATGGCTGAAGGAGACCACTGTGGCTCACCGCTGAGGAGGGATCTGTGGGGAATTCTCCTGCCAGATTGAGTGACCCTACCAGAGAAGCGGAGCTGGGCCTAGTTCTCAGGTCGCTGTACTCCCGGGGTAACTGCTAGTGTAGACAGTGTTTGAAACTGCAGTTGTTCAGACTGAGTGAACACAGTGCTGGTGGGTGCGGCACATGAAAACCCACAAGAAATTACAGAGAGACCAGTGTGAGGGCTACAGACCAAATGCCCTGAGCCGAGTAGGGTAGAACTTTCATCCGTTCTTGTAAAACTCAGGTGGAAATGAGACTAACTACTAGAAATAAGGAGACAATGACAAAACTAAACACATCACTATAACTATAAAAGCACATGGGTTTCATACATTAGGAGAAAATTATTTATGCATTGAATGCTTTTTCTCTGGTCACCTGTGAACTTCAGGATAGATGATCCAATCAAACCAACATGTGTTTGATTCATTTCCAAAAGAAGAGCACAAAGGTACAAGATTTGAGTTTAATGGCAAAAGACAAATATTTTTTAAAATATGAGCCAATTAAGTTCATTACCCAGAAATACACCAGATGGTGTATGTCTTGGGACGAAATGGTCTGACGAACTTTTTCTTGAAATCACTGCCTGACCTACAGCTGGAGTAAGAAAAAAAAGAGGGATAGGAGAAGCAGTGCAAGACACGGGCTCCAAGTGGTTGTTGAGACCAATCTGCCAAGAGCTCTGAGGAAGAGAACTCAAGCCTGGTTCTCAACATAGCAGACAATGGATCTCTCTGGCCATACATGGAACAGTCTGCAGCGTCAGCATCCTCAGGAGACCTAGGACTGTTTAGGGACCCCGACTGGTAGGTAACCTTGTCTGGATTTTCAAGTTAAGACTAAGATGACGCAGGCAGGAAGGAGGGATGAAGAGGTCCCAAAGAGACTGACATGTAGAAATTCCATGTAGTGTACAAGTTTGAAAGGTGCATTATATCTTGTGGGTTCTGGGGGCTGACAAATACTAGAGTTCTTAATTTATACTAGAGCAGTAGTACTCAAAAGCAAACAAATAGTAATTTGACAGATATTTGACTGTAATCACTGCGCATTGTAAGCTATGTATAGAGGTACATATTTTACTGCCTCCCAAAGAGATAGAAATGGATGAAAGGATTTTTTTTAAGACTAGGGAAGGATGTATCGTTTTGATTAGCTTTCTCATGTTCTGTCATTGTGCAAAATGAAATTCAGGTCCAAGGGACAGTAAGCAGTCACAAATATGCAACATCCATCTGGAGTGGTACATGAGTAGTCACTAAGGAAACGATTTCAAAAAGGAAACCGTAAATGCCTTCACCAAAGCCAGATAATTAGAAGTGTTGTTAAAGAAACAGTGTAGGAATTTTCTTAACTTCCTAAGGTTAAGGTAAGGTAAATCAAATCTAATTATGTCTTAGTTGCTAATTTCCATCCAAATTTTTGAAATATTTCATGAAAATGAACTAAACTGACAAATCTTTTTTTTTAAAAAGATTTTATTTATTTATTTGACAGAGAGAAACACAGCCAGAGAGGGAACACATGCAGGGGGAGTGAGAGAGGGAGAAGCAGGCTTCCCGCCGAGCAGGGAGCCCGATGTGGGACTCGATCCCCGGGTCTCCAGGATCATGACCTGAGCCGAAGGCAGATGCTTAACAGCTGAGCCACCCAGGAGCCCCAAACTGACAATTTTAATAGGAAATTTGAGAACAATCAAGCTCTCTCAATGTTGTGTAGTCTCTTAACATAATTTATAATTTTAACATGGGTATAATATCTTCACACATTACTTCTCATGGCTTGTGGGATTCTTTTTCTCTTGGTAGTTATACTAAATAGATCCTATAGATCCTTTTTCTGTTTTACTAGGCTTAGAGAAGGCAGATTTAATTACTTCAATTTCATATAGACTTGCACACTCAGACTGACCCACGTCATAAAGAGATAGCATGGTCGTTATCACAGCGTACCTGAAACATATCTGGCAGCCATTAAGCCCTCTGCTAAATCACCTTTGCGTCTGGGCAGGGCTCTGTGAATGCAGGCACACAGGAGGGGAAGTGGGCGTCAGAAGACAAATGGAGGAGGTGGGGAGCTTTGCTACTTGCCCTGCCTTCTGAGCTGGGGCATCCGCCACATAGACTCACAGCCCCTTATTCGAAATGCGTGGGGTCAGATATGTTTCAAAATTCTGAATGTTCTGGACATCATGAAGGTGATCTTTTTGGATGAGTTGCATCTGCCAGGACAGCCCCAGGGTGGCTGGGGCAGCAGCTCATAACCACACATATCAGCATGTCTGCAGTTTAATGGATGCACATCAGGAAGTAGAATAAAAAAATGCCTGAAAACAGCCCCTTGTCAGTTCTGATCAGGTTTTACCTTCAAATTAAGTCTGAAAAATCCATTGGTTTTTCGAGATGGTTTTGGAATTGTGGATAAAAGATCATGAACCTGTCATGAAATTAAAGAGATCGCCCTCTTTGTCCTGGTTGTAGGTGGGAAATCCTCTTGGATGTCTTTTCACCTCGTGTGCCCCTGACCCTTCATTATAGAACCGCCACAGGCCCCAGTGTGACCCTCGCTCTGACATCCCAGTGTGTCTTGGGAGAGAAACTGGACATTCAGTCCAATATAGAGAGCCTTGTTAGTTACACCCCCAACGGAAGGATTCTGTAATTGCTGGATTGGTGAATCATGGTGAGGATGTGATTTTCCAAATAGTTTTCTTGGGAATCTCTCACTCTCTCATTCACCATTACCTAAATTTTGTGTATCATCTATCTCAGCAGTCCAAGGTTATCTGGTGGTGAAAAAATGTTCACTTTCCTAGTGAATTTAAATTCATTAGGCATCCCAGCCTATTATCGTTCCGTTTCTTCTGTCTCCCCACTGAACCCTCTGTGCTCTATCCAAGTTAAATGGAATTACAAGTATGAGCAAATTCTGAAAAACCTTATTTTGATAACTAGCACGAACATAACAACTGTAGTCAACGTGAATCTCTCTGGCTATGAACCAGTTTTCATGTTTGAACTCGCAGCTCTCAGTCTAGGAACTGAAAATGCCATTTCCTTGGTCTTCGGGAGGTTCTTACCTGGGAGGACGCAGGATCATGTCAGGAGGGATCCGTTGTGGCTACGCAGACCAGTGCTGTTCAAAAGGAACATGATGTCAGCCATACTTGTCATTTAAAATTTTCTAATAACCACATTTAAAAAGAAACAAGTGTAATTATTTTTAATAATATATTTTATGTGAGCTCATATATCTAAAACATTAACTTTCTGATATGTAATCAATATGAAAATTAATGTTGAAATAGTCTACATTTTTTCACACCAAATCTATGAAATCTTGTGTGTATTTTATATTTGAAGAGCATCTCAATTTACACAAGTCACATTTCAAGTGTTCAAGAGCCGCACACTATTGGCCGCCATATTGGGCCATGAAAGGAATGTGAGAGTTCAGAAGGGGTGCTGCCACCCAATCCCTCAGAAGTTTGTGATTCTTCTGGGAAAAGAATGGCTCTACTTTGACTTTTCTTTCACATTAATTCTATCATATATTATAAACACAAAGAAAGGCCATCAATGAGTGAAAATAATGTCTATTACCTCCTGTAAATTAATGAAATCCTCAGGATTCATGCTAAGAATTATATGTCATTCCTTGGCTAAGTAGAAGTCACAGTTTGAATCCAAAATTGGGGTAACAGGATCAAAGAGATTTGCAGAACAGGTATCTCTATTGACTTAAATCTCAACTTCTACTGGTAGCAATTTAAACTGCTCTCAGGAAAACAGGAATGTGGTAAATGCTAACAAGTGAATGTTGAAACAATTTAAAAATAAAATTCAAGGATATTTAGGCAGTTCAACTTCTTCCCTTCTGGAACCAGGGAATTTGGATCTTACAGTCTTATTGTACAGTAATGAGCTGCTTCTAGATTTTCAAAACTACAAAATGAGATAATATATCTAGTATTTATTTTAGGCATTGTTCTCAGTGTATTACATCTATTTATTTGCTTAGTCCTCACAGTAATTGTGTGCGGAAGACACTGTATTTTATTCCTACTTGAAGGATGAAGGAACTGAGACCAAAAAGGTAGTTTAACCAAGATCACACAGCTAAGAAGAAATGAAATAGTATTCATACTCATGTTAGTAATCATTATTCTGTAGCCTATTGGATTTAAGAGGTGAACATGAAATGAAAATTGATTATTTTAAATAGCCATCACAGTGTAAGTGCAATATATTAATACTAAAAAATATCTATCAGTAAAAATACCTTTGTTAAAGGAAAGCCTACTTGGTTTTGCTTTTTTTTAAATATGTCTTTCTTATGCCCCTCTTTTAATACAAATGTTAGCATAATAGGTAGAGTGTTATGAGTTTCTCTCTTTTTTAAACTTAATAATTTAGCCTTGAGATCTTTTCACCTGAGCATTAATATAGTACTGAATAGTATTCTTTTTTTACTCTCAAATGTGCTTTTATTTTTTAATATTTTATTTTATTTTTTTCATCATGACAAGTGTACTATTTAATCCCTATCCCTTATTTTATTTTGTTTCTTAAATTTCACATGGGAGTGAGATCATACAATATTTGTCTTTCTTTGACTGACTTATTTCATTTAGCATTATACTCTCTAGCTCTGTCCCTGTTGTTTTATGTATAAATTATATGTAGTCTGTCTCATGCTGTACCAAAACAGCTGAAATTTAAACTCATTCATTCATTTATTTCATTCAAATATCATCTATTAGTGAGATTTTCCCCGATCATTTAAAATAAAATAGCAATAGACTTTTCCAGCCCTTGGGAATCTCAATCTTTCTTAATTTTAAATTTATACATATAATTCTTTATTATAAATGTATAAATTATAAATTTATGTATAAATTCATTATTCTAAATTTACTTATATGTTTGTGCTTTCTCTGTCCTTGTTAATGTAAGCTCCATACAGGCTAGATTCTTTTTCTGTTTTTTTCACTCTTCTAACCCCAGTACCTGACAGCAAAGTTGGTATCTTAATAAATCCTCCATAAATATTTATTAATTGAACAAACAATTGACTTTTTATATTTATTCCTTATTGACGCTGGAACAACACATACAGCAATTCTGTACATAGACTTTGGAAAAAATAGACTTGGATTAGAATCACAGCTGTTATTTATTATTTGTAAAATATTTAAAAAATAGTAAATACATTGATCTTGTAAGGTTATTGGGAAGATCAAATGCAAAACTTCTTTCTATAGGTAGCCTAGAGGCTGGCACCAGGCCATGCTCCATGAATGTTCCTGTTGTTGAACTTTTATTACTTATCCACTCATCAAATAGACACAGTGCCAAACACTGTTAGATGCTGAGGGAGTCTGAGTTAAAGCAGACATTTCTTTTAAGATAAATCATAGCTTTTAATAGCCCACAAGCTCCAGTCCATAACCCCCACCTCCCAGACATAAAGTGAGAGCTCGGCCATCAGGAGCTCAGGCCTCAGGCCCGTCCGGGCCAGATAAGGTGAACCTGCCAGTCTGACATAGTACGTTTTCCAGTAGGAGCCTAAACAGGCTCCAAGAAATAATGCACAATTTCCACGATTAAAGGTTATGCAGATCTGAGTTCAAAAAGATCACCAAAAACACAAGTAAAAGAGCCATCATGTTGCAAAAAGAAAAAAAAAAGAAAAAAAAAAGGAAATAAATGGGTTGAGGCCCCCCCAAGAATTTCACGTTTTAAAATTATTAGGTAAGCAATACATAATACAGGAATAAAGGATAAGATTATAAATTTGATGAAGAAACAAAATCACAGGTAGATTTACAAAAGACTCTATCAGAACTCTTCAAATTGAAAAACGTAATTGTTGAAATTAAAAACTCAATGGAGAGGGGAAAGAGGGGATGACTCCCCGCTGCCCTGGGAATCTGTGAGGGCAGACCTGAAAACTACAGGGAAGAGATGGAAGCTTGTGGAGGAGGGGAAGAGAAGCCTGTGCTTGGTACACCAGAGTCCCAGCAGTAGGCGACAGAAAGCATGGGGAGAGGTGATGATGGAAGAGAGAAATGGGTTTCTGAGGAGACAAGACTCACCAAATAGGATAAATAAAAATAAAACTACACTTAGAGAAATCATAGTGAAACTGCCAACTATCCAAGCAAAGAGCTCTTCTAAGTAGCCAAAGAGAAAATGCAAATCACCCACAAAGATGTGACAATTAAACTTCTGGCAGACTTCTGATCCTACCTTAAAAGCAGCCAGAAACCATGGAAAGATGTCATGAATAGTTGAATGAAAACTCAGGAAAGCTGTTTGCAGACGAAGTCTGAAATAACAACCAGTTTAGACCGTCAGGCTGGGAGAGAAGAGCAGATCTTTAATAAGAAACTTCCACAGAATCCACTTCGAAGTAGAGAGAAGTGATTCCAAAAGGAAGGTCTGAGATTCAGGAAGGAATGGTAAGCAGATAGATTAGAAAATATGTAGTTTATAAGGAAAATTATGTCTAATTGTGACATAAAGCTTTCCAAAAGCCCTTGTATTTTGAGGAGAAGTTGAAGATAATGGATTACAATTAGGCTTTGTTTACTCAGGATAGATCCCCTGAAAAAAAATAGTAATAGAATATTTTAGTTTCCAAACCAGAAGCAAAAAGATGAGAAAAATAAATTAATAGAAGTTATGTTACATTTTTTTAAAGGCAAAGAAGAGGGGGGGAAAAAGAGGTGTAGAAAACATAAAACGAGCAAAAATAATAAGTAAGGTGGAATAAACAAGTCTAAATATATCAGTAATCACAATGAATATAAATGTTTTCATCTTACAAGTTAAAAATAAATCAGAGAGAAAAAATTCCAGCTATCCACTATTTATGACATATGCCTAAAACACAAAAACACCAAAATGTTGAAGAATAGAAAATGATATAACAGATAAATACTAATTTAAAGCAATATTATATTAAATAACTTTTTGAATTAAAAAACACAAAACCCAGCCAACATCTTAACCACAATTATTTTTCATTTTTGTAAATTCCTCTTTTTGTCCCAAACTTCCATATTTGGCTATTACTATATTTGTGATATACATTTAATTTCAATTCAGCTTTTCCTTTTAAAAATCATAGTATAATATAATTTCCCAAGTTTTTAGGTCGTTTGTATAATATCTATTTTGAGGGACATTGTTAACAAATATGTTTGGCCTTTTTATAATTTAGTTATATTTCCTGCACGACCTTTCCAGTAGTGAATTTTATAAGCTTATTACAACTGTGTGAAGTAAAACTGACTGTATCTGTCCTGAACGATTAGAACTTCAGAATCTAGTTATGGCCTGAATACTTCTGGATTTAGGGACGCCCGTGTTCATTTTATGCATGCCACTCTGATTCAATAGATCTTGAACGTAAGCCTGGTTGGTCTGCAGGCTGAGCATCGCCCTCTTTGGCACAGCCTCACAGAGGCCCGCCCAGCTGGTGGGTTATTCTGTCTGACTCCCTGTCTTCCTGAAGAGGGCAGAAGGCTGCGGGCTGGTTGGGAGTTGGAGGTGAGGATGTGGCACCTTCATACAAAGTCTCAGGATGGGGTACCAGACGGGAATAGAGGTGCTCGGAAATACCGACAAGAGACAATAGTAACAGACGTTATTCACGGGGCTTCCTACCTGCCGCGCACTGTTTAATCATATTCCATAGGGTAGAGCTGACTGAGGGGTCCAGGAAGGCCTCAAATACCTGTCTGATTCTTCTTTCTCTTCCTCCCCTCTTTGTTTCCAATAAACAAGAGACAAGAGAGGAGGCGTTCGGGGCTCTCGCCTTTTTGCAGAAGCCGCAGCTTGGCATCAATGCCCCCATTCATCGGCCTCTCTTCTGGGTCGAGGGCGCGATGACAGTGTGGATTATGAAACAAAGGCATGTGAACTTGGGGGCAGGAGGCCAAAAAAGAAAAAAAAATCCAAATAAACAAACCACGGAGGTCAATGCTAATGAGCAGAGAAGCAGCTCACAACTAAGACTTTCCAAACCTTTAAGGAACTACATAAAATTAGATCATGTCTCAATGACTGACATCACAGCAGAGCTGAGTAGTAATAATACAGTAGTGGGGCACATAGACATCACTTACGTACATAGTTATGGCTTTAAGCAAACTAATGAACCAGAAGAGTATTTCTGTTATCTCTGACACGGACCTTGGTTTTTCTCCTGGGAGCTGGAGAAAAGTCAATGTGTCAGCAATTCATCTATTTCTGCCCGTTGGTTCATCATGCAGAAATTAAATGAGGTGCATAATGTGAATTTAGATGTCAACATTCTGTTGAATTCTAGAAAGATATACTAAAATGTATACTAAAATGTTTAGTTTGCATTATAACAAATTTGTGTCATTCTGAGTTTGTTAAATTTGGATTATGGAAAATTGAAGATTTGCATAAATCTAAATTCTACTAAGGACCCTGTGTTAATACATTCTTCACATTTTTTTCCCAAAGGATAACTTTAATCTGTTCAATTCAATCTTTAAAATCTTCATTGTATACTTTGGAAAGCAATAGTTCCTTCAACCTCAAATATTCAGCAATTAAATTAATCTTTTGAACAGGTCCTAAAACCTTCAGTAGTTTTATCTGACAAGGTAATTGTTTAGCACGAACATGATTATGATGTATTAAAAACCAAAACAAAGCAAAACAAAGCAACAAGAAAAGGTTCCTGCTGCCAGTCATTTGGTCGGTGTGAGCTGGAGTGACCACAGGCCCTGACTGGGCCCCGGACAGAGACGACGCCGATCTGGGAGTAGAGGCTGGTCAGCCACAGAGCCGAGCGCCTCAGCGGGCTCTCCCGGGCCCTGCCCACCTGATAACATCAAGAATGATAACTACTACTGAAACGAAGTGAGTTTACAGTATTAGATATCAGCTTATGTGAAGCAGCCTGTGTCACTCGTGTGATCGCTTAGGCCGCAGTTAGGTCCTTGGAGAGCCAATGGGCTCCTACCCTCTTACACATCATCACTGCGGTACCGATCTAAGCTAAGCCCTCATCACCCAGACGGGGGCCGCTGTGACTCTTTCCCCGTTTTCTTGCCTCAGCCGCTCTCCCCTTGGACTGCTCTCCATGGTCGAGCTCATTGTCCTTTAATAAAACTCTGGTTGTGTCTCAGCCACGGATGAACAAGCTAGAACGACACGCAACTGCTCCTCCATGTGGCTTTGCAGTCAGTCTTCCCCGTCTGCCTTCTTTCCTTCCTCCCTCCTTCTTTCTTCTCTCCTTTTGACGTCTGACTGAATCATGATATACATCTAGAGTGTGCGTGTACCGGTGGGTTCTCACACAAGGCACTAGCCACCCGGAAGCTCCTTCTTGCTCCCTCCCCGGCCCCAGCCACATGTCCTAAAGGTAAGCAGCCTCCCTGCTCGAAGACCAGGGGTTAATGTAGTCAGTCTTTACTTTACTGGACTAACCTCCTACACGCAAGACTCAGGGAAAGGATGTAACTCGGTACAAGAGGACACCTGGGCCCCCAGACCTTGTGATCTATGGCAGCAAGTCTAATCTGAGTCCCCACGGCTGACCTGGACGTCCTCAGAGGTCACCTGCCTTCGTCAGTTGCTGAGGCGCCAGCTGCAGGTGTCCAGGGGACCGCTAGGGGTCGCAGGGAGACACAGGCAAGGGGTAGCATTTGCTCATGATGTTCTAAAGCTAGTGTGTGCATTTTGCCTCCTTCCCATTTTCTCCATTTCTTGTTCCTTAATCGTCTCCTCCACTTCTTACTCGATTGTCTGTCAATTAACGAAGCCACAAAAGGCACTTGCAACCTGTGGCATTGGATCCGTCGAGTCCCCAACTAATACTCAGGGCCTCTTGCATCTCAAGGGGAATCCCTCCAGGCTCGGAGAGCTCCGACCCACAGAACAACCTTCCTGTCTCCCAGGAGCAAAGATGTGAAAGTACTTTTTTCTATGATTCTTTTTAACAGCAATTCAATAAATGCTATTTCTTGTTGCCTTATTATGAAGTTGAGATTTTCTTAAGCATATCTATTGAAAACATAACAGAATAGCATTTTAAATATTGGAGAAAAGTCGGTGGGCATTGTTCACCATCCCCACCTAACTCTACAACTAGTTTGGTTTTGCATACGGTCTCTTGGATCCTGTCCACAATCACAATTGGTACACTGTTGCTATTGTAGTGGTCATGTCAGGAGACGACCTACAAGTAGCCTTTTGTTTATGCAAACCAAAGGAATAAGTTTTATGGAGTGCCCCCAGAAAGTAATTTGAATACAGAATCCCAGAGTTCTGCCTTCTCTTCTGACATATTCAAACTCTCTTCCTTCAGGGGCGCAGCGTAGCTCAGCTGGGACAAATGACAGCCATGCCAGGGCGGGAAGCACCTGGATTCTTGCTGTTTAGGTAAACATATGGGTGCGTTGTGACTTTGTTATGCCTCAGATCTTCAGGAGTGAAGTACAGAGGCTAAGACAGCCCATCTGCCTCACGGGATGTCTTATCAACTCAGCGATCCTCTGCCGAGCACCTACTGCGCAGGCACAGGGTTCCCGCTAGGGACTGGAACCACCTGGGCAGTGGGCAGCTGAAGGTTCTACAAAGCGGTGACGGTCGGACTCAGGAGTGTAGGTGAGTCAGGCCTCAGTCTGGTTCTTACGGGGGTACTCTCCTCCCCTCATTCTAGTACTCTCGAAGAGCAGGTTCCCAGAGTCCCCGGGACGTCGCAGGGATTTGACCTCTCTGTCCCTTTGTCTTCCTCCCAGCCCCTCAGCTCCCCCCCAGCTTGCACCACAGCTTCCCTTGCCCTCCTTCACCAAAGCCTCGTTCTCGGCTTTTCCCCAGGCGGGGGCTCCGTGGTGCATCAGAGTCCCTGACCTTGTGCGACACAAAATTTATTTCTCTTCCTGGAAGGGAAGTGTGGGGCCTCAGAGACCCAGAGACTTTTCTTTAAGATATATCACTCTCCCTCCAGAATACACAGAAAAAGGATTTCTGCTAAGGAGAGGAAAAAATAGTTTTAAAACTTTCCATTTCAGGGGCGCCTGGGTGGCTTAGTCATTAAGCGCCTTCCTTCGGCTCAAGTCATGATCCTGGAGACCCGGGATCGAGCCCCACATCAGGCTCCCTTCTGCACAGGAGGCCTGCTTCTCCCTCTCTCGCTCCCCCTTCCTGTGTTCCCTCTCTAGCTGTGTTTCTCTCTGTCAAATAAATAAAGTGTTTTTTAAAATTCCATTTCAAATTCCATATCCCATTCTGCTCACATGAAATCAGAAGCAAGAGCAGTTGCATGTGACTGGACGTGTCACGTGTGCTTGTGCAGAGAGTGTGCGTCTGTGTCAAGCATCAAGGTGGGGCCTAAGTAGGGTACCTCACAGGAAGGAGCGCTGGGGGCAGGGCTCAGAGCTGGGAGCGTCCCGGGTGCGTTTGCAGAGCTGCAGGGATCCAGAGGCAGACGGGGACAGCTGTGTGGGGTATGGAGAACAGCTCCTGTGATGACGAGGGGAGGACCACGGCACCAACCCGCCACAGCCAAGTCTGCTTCCTCTAAGAGGCCAGCAGACCATTACTTTGTGTACACCTCCCCGTGCCTTACCGCTCCACAGGTCCCCGCGCCCCAACACCCAGCACCGCGCTCTCACCACCGTTCCCCAAAGGGCTGTGACCTGATCTGGTCCACCTTCAGCTCCCTCCTGAGACTTCTCCATATCACAACCTCTCCTCTGAAATATGGAGCTTTTCTGCAGATACCTTTCTCATGGCCCTCAAAGTCTGTCTTTTCTCCCACATTCCATTTAACCAGGACCCCAGGGGTAAGGTAGATATCTCCCTCTCCTCCCTCTGCCACCTCCAGAACATTTTTGCTGCAAAACTCTACCCTTTGGTATTCATGTGGTTGGGACACAGCACCCCCCTCATCTACGTCACCTCCGGTCACACCTCTGTGCGGTCTTTCCCTTTCCTTCAGTCATCTCCTCTTCTTGCTGCACCCTGGACTCTGCACCACTTCCAACGTCTCGGATGCCGACATCAAGCTCCCCGACTACCCGTATCCCTCTCATCCAATCATTCATGTATCCTACGAGAAGAGTCTTTTAATCTCATCATGGCTTCCGTTTCATCGATCCTCCCACTTTCTCACTATCCAACCATATCCTCCTCGTAAATGCCTCCCTTCCTGCCTAGGTTCAATTCAACACTCCACCATTTTAATCATTTTTTACAAATGCCATAAATTCACTTATCTGCCTTTGCTTCATGGATATGTTATGGGCCAGGATCCCTGATGGCCGCATAAGGAATGAATTAAATCAGAAGGAAATTGAAGGCAAAACTATTGGGAAGATGAAGTGATTTTATAGATATAGATCGATTCTTTGAAAAGGTAAATGGACTGTATAAACATAAGGTTGTACTAAGTTACATTTAGTAAGTTTATTCTTCATTAAGGACTGATAATATATGACTTGATCAAATAGGTCAACTTGGGTCTGTCATGTTCAGATTATTATGGTTTTTGAGTAAATGTCCCAGATTATCTCAATATATTTAGGCCCACAAGCTATCAAACATTTATAGTTTGTGATTTGGGGGCCAATCAGCTGGAAAGTATCTTTCCACAGTAATTGGAAAAAGCCTCCCATGCTCAGCTGGCTATTTTTAAACTCAAGCAACCTCTCACTCCTTCCAAATCAGATTGCTTTAAACTTGGAGAACAAGCGCTCTTACTCAGGACATGTGTGTAGCAGCTCTCCAGTTCTAAGGCCCATTTCCTTCAAGTATCTGGATTGAAATGGTGCCTGGAAAAAGTGATTACAGTGGCAATGAGTCTGAAAACTTCAAAAATAGTCATAGAGATTTTAAAGATGTATTTAAAGGCAATTAAGAATTAATTCTACCCAAAGTATCTCTGAAACAAAGGAGGTCAAGCTCCACTCTACTTACCAAAAGAAATGAACAGCAGAGAAAGAAAGGTGTTGACCTGAATGGATGCCGAGAGACCTCTAGCTATAAATGGCTATTTTATTCATTGTTGTTTCAAAATCCAAGAACTCTCAGTGAAGCCGGGACACCGATGTGTCCGTTCTGCGGCGGAGACACCTGTGCGGCCCGGGATGGAAGCCGTGTGCTGCCTCCTGAGAAGGAATGCCCACGTCGAGCCCTGGGCTTCATGGGCGGCGGCATCCTCGACACAGCGGTGACCCAGAGAAACGATGGAAAAAGAGAATAAAGGAGAAAATATGGAGCTCCTAGGAAAAGCAACTGAAGAAATTAGTATTAACTGTTAGGACAGAAAGCATTATATTGTTCCTTGGGTAGTTCTAGGACTAGAATGGTTTATTCTAAAGCAAGCGCAGTGGGGAATAAAAGGAAAACTAAAATAGTTCTAGTAAAAACAAAACAAAACAAAACAAAACAAAACAAAACAAAACAAACAAAACTTGACACATTGCTACCAACCGGTATTCACAATGGGACCAGGTAATTTTATGTCGGTATAAACCGGGTCTAAATGAGGTATATCTGCCCTGTACTTGGGTCTCTGCGGAGGCACTGGAAAGGCAGCATGGTGGGTGGACAGCGCCCTTCCTGGGGCATCAGGAGATGGCTTGGTTCCAGCCAGATCTGACTCTTACCGCCACTGACTTCAGTTAGCACCCCTTCCCTGACGTTCTTTCTTCTTCTTAGACTAAAATGTTGGCGTCTACCTTAGGCAGGAGGAACGACACCTCAGAGACTAACCAGGACAGTGCCTCTGGGTGTTTGTAGATGTGTTGAAGAGTGGAGTAGAAAGCCAGCCTCCAGCTGGACCTCATCCTTTCTGTGGAGCAGGAAGTGACTTTCTCCACGGGCAGGAGGGGGCAGGGACCCATGTGAAGGGAAAGTATGGAGGAGTGCCTTGGTGAGCAGAAGGAGATCAGAGAAAACTGGCAAGGCCACAGTAACATTGACAAGCACAGATAACGTGGTGAGCCTAGGGAATGGCTCATTGTAGTGGCAGCATTTCCCAATGTGTGAAGCTAGAAGATGGAAATCCTTGAGCCGTGGGAGCTGGAGAGAGAGTAGAGGTGAGGGAAAGGCCCTGCGGTCGGAGCTGGAGAAATACCGCAGAGTGCATTCCTTTATTGAGGATTCATGGTGCATCAGAGCATCTTGAAGGCTCTGGGGAGACCTACACTAGAGAAACAGGATTAATGATTTAATCCCGAACTTGCTTGACTACAGAAACTTTCAAAAATATGTTTGCGATGGTTACCCGAGGGGAGGTGTGGGGGGATTGCAGGAAATAGGGGATGAGGATTAAAGAGTACACTTACCATGATGAAAAAATACAATGAAATGGAAAAAGTAATGCTGGAAAAAATACGTCTGTTAAAATTTCACCGAACACAATAGATGAAACAGTATTCCAGGGGGTAAACCCCGAGCTTGCTAACAAGGTATATAACACCCTGAGGACTGAGCTCCTGCCACTACCTGACCGCCTGGCTCAAACCTCGGGCTCAGTGCTGCTGGGCTAGACCCCCGGGGCTCATCTCCGCACCCCCCCCAAGCCTTCGCACCTCAGACTGCCCTGCAAACTGCATGCCTCACGGTTTCTTCGCATGTGTTTTGCTCACTGAGAACACAAATGCTCTCCCACCCTTCAGACGGGCTAGTTCTTATTCCTCTTTTAAGATTTATGTAAGAATTATCCAGGAGGGGCACACCTCAGTCAGGTAGGTATCTGCCCTCAGCTCAGGTTGTGATTCGGGTGGAGCCCCCTGGGCGCCCCTGCTCCCTGACAGCAGGGAGAGCGCTTCTCTCTCCTTCTGCCCCTCCCTAACACTCTCTCCTCTCTTTCTCTCCCTCTCTCTCTTTCTCTCTCTCAAATAAATAAACAAAGCCTTAAAAAAATAAAAAGAATTTCCAGGAGGCCATGCTTATTGGGGATATTTTGTAACTTTAAATGGAATCATATATTCAGAAAAATAACTCGCGTGTGCATAGCAACGTCCGTTCTATTAAGTCGCTTACATGTTAGGTCATTCAGCCCTTGCTTCTCTTCTGCAAGGGAGGGCTTGTTATTATCATTTTCTAAGTGGGAAAAGCCCCAGTGACTTGCCCAAGATCACCCCATCAGGAAATGGCAGAAGCAGGGGCGTTCTCGCGGCAAAGCCAAGGCCTGCCCAGGCAGTGGGTACGCGGGCCATTAGAAAGAGACTTCAAGCATTTACAGAGCTTCTTGTAAAAAGAAATTCCTCTGCTTCTCCCTCCTGTCCCTTTCTGTGTGTCTAACATCGTCGCTGCCAGGCTCATAGTGTCTGCCTCCTGGATGGGCCACTGGAACCTCATCTGTACCCTGTGCACACGTCTCCCCTCACAGCTGCTGCTGTGCCCAATTTTCCACTTGGCTGCATTTTTTAAAGAGTGTTAACTGTGTTTTTCCTATTGCTAAATGCAAAACAAACAAAAAGCCCAGTCACGTGCGTGTACACATGCTGGTACAGTTCTTTTCGAAGCAAATATTTGTAATAACAAGGAGCTGGAAAGGATAAAACTTGCCTTTAAAAAATCTTGTACATCGTTTTCCATATTTTAAAAGTAGAAAGTGACTAAAGGAAAATTCTGTAGCTCCAGTTGTGAACACTGAGCCCCAGAGAAACCTGTTGCCGGACGTGATCTTCCCAGCTGCGCCCTCGACTGGTGAGGAGCTCCTGGGCATAGTGGGTGCAGAGGAGCGTCTCCCCGCCTGCTTCTGGCCCACTCTGCCCAGCTCCCGCACGCCGAGCCTGGGGCGAGGAGGGAAGCGGCCTCAGGAAACCGCTTGCAACAAGATGTTACTGGTGTGGTGGGTCGCTTCTCCCACAGTGATCAGAAGGTTATTGGTTTTTTAAGATTTTATGTATTTGACAGAGAGAGAGCAGAGAGGCCACAGCAGGGGGAGCGAGAGCGGGAGAAGCAGGCCTCCCGCCGCGCAGGGAGCCCGTGTGGGGCTCAGTCCTGGGGCTCCGGGACCGTGACCTGAGCCCAAGGCAGATGCTCAGCGACTGAGTCACCAGGCGCCCCAGAGGCGCCTAGAAGAGCATCGGAGCTTTTCGGGAGGTCCGTGCGGCCGTTCCCGTCCCACACATGGGGGTGTCAGGGCCTCCTTTGGGCTCAGCACTCCGTCCTTCACCCTGGTGGCCGGGATGTCCCTATAAGTGGGAGAGGAAGTCATGTCTCCATAGGGTGCAGCTCCAAGGCCGCCGGGAGGCCTGCTTGGCCCCCAAGAGATGCTCGTCAGAGTGGCACAAACCCCAAAGTGCTGCCCTGAAGGTCAGCTTCCGCGGGCCAGTCACCACCTGGGGCGAGCCGATGCTCACCTCAGTGTCGGACGAGGGCCTCCATCCCGGGTCGCACGACGCTGACTTCTGGGTGTGGACCCACATGGCAGGACAAGGAACAGTCCTCTGGCCTCTTCTTCTAAGGACACTAACCCACCAAAAAGGCTCCACACTCATCACCTGATTACCTCCCAAAAGCTCTATCTCCAAATACCATCATACTGGAATTAGGCTTAAGCCTATAAATCCTGGGGGGACAGTAACATCCAGTCTGTAGTAGCATTCACCTGCTGGCTCTCCGCAGCACCCCTTCTGAGCCCTGCAGCACTTGGGCCTCATTGCCTCTACGGATGTTTACTTACTTGTGTCTGGATCCAGAGTTTTCCTTGTAAGCAGCACTCCCCTGGGATCGAGGCTGCTTCTGGGCATGACTCGTGTATACTTACCTCTGTAGTCCCCGCCACACAGGAGATGCCCAACAATACTTGTTGAAATGCTGAATTTGTGTCCCGTCATCATATGACACTGATGTTAGAAACCTCAACTGAGGGGCGCCTGGGTGGCTCAGTTGGTTAAGCGTCTGCCTTCGGCTCAGGTCATGATCCCAGAGACCCGGGATCGAGTCCCACATCGGGCTCCCTGCTCGGCGGGAAGCCTGCTTCTCCCTCTCTCACTCCCCCTGCTTGTGTTCCCTCTCTGGCTGTGTTTCTCTCTGTCAAATAAATAAAATCTTTAAAAAAAAAAAAAAAGAAGGAAACCTCAACTGACACAAAACAGAGGAGCATAGAGGAAGAGAGGGGAAAATAAGACAAAATCAGAGAGGGAGACAAACCTCTTATAAGAGACTCTCAACCGTAGGAAACACACTGAGGGTTGCTGGGGGGGGGGTGGAATGCGGTCGCTTGATGGGCATTAAGGAGGGTAAGTGATGTCATGAGCACCGGGGGTTGTATACAACGGAGGGATCATTGACTTCCAGCATATTGACTATATGTTAATTAATTGAAGTTAAATAAAAATAAATTAAAACCTCAATTGTTTAAACAATTTGTCTTATCTTAACAGAAAGCATCAGAATTCAGTTCTCCTCTATAGTTCTAACGCGGTAATTATTCAGTAACACAGAGTTAGGGCAGGTATTTCTGTGTTTCACTAATAAACGTACAATCTGTGTTCCTGGTGAGGCTACCTCTGCGATCTGGTCAGGGCTCTGTTCTTTTCATTACTTTTCTCCAAAACAAAGCCTACGCCTGTCTCCAGGGAACATCAATCTTTTGACTTGAAACTCCCGTCAAGAATTATAGCAGAGGCCCAGAAACCCTAAAAACAAAGCAGGGAATCTGTTTTGGGTAAGTATCCCCACATATTATCTAGCCTTCTGATACTCTAGCCTCCTCCCTTCCTGTTACTTACGGGATTCCATTATGCCTTTCTTAGGAGAGAAATTGTGTTTAAGACCGATCCAGGGGCTGCTTTGATTCTGAATCATTTTGCCCTTGCCAGAATTAGGGAATAGAGCAAAAGATCCAACTCCCAAGGACTGAAGAACACTGTCTTCCCGTCAGAGCCTTTATGTGGGGACTTTATTACTGCAGGGTGGGGGGTGGATGCTCAACCAATGTGTGGTCAGTAATTGTTTTTATTATTAAGACCTCATAAAACCTCCTTCACTTCTATTTAGACAGTGGCTCCTTGTGTAAGTCGGTAGGCCACACGCCGCTTTCCAAACTCTGCTGAATCAGTCATAACTCGACCGCATTTAAAGTGAACTTAGTGTCTGCTATATCTACAAAATTACCCCATGTGGTTGACCTGAGTATACAGCTAAACCCAATGTTCTACTAAGGGCAAAGTAGCTGTGACGCTAAAATATTTTGGATTTTTGAGACTGAGTCAGGAGCTAGCAAAAAGAAATTTTCTAAAGTTTTTGAGACTTTTCTTTCCTTTCTTTTCTCTTTCTTTCACCACAGGGAACAATATGTGACTGGCATTTGAATAAACAGTGTTGGCAGAATGTGCTAGAAAGGGAGAGGTTACTGATGGCTAGAGGGTCGGGCCAAGGTGCCGGGAAGCTGGTGGAATGCCTCATATTCTTTGTATATATTCTTTATATATACACGTAAATATAATATATAAATAGATGATAGATAATAAATATATAATAAACATGTGATATATATAAAAATATAATATAAATATATAATAGAGCCATAAAGAATACAAAGTATTCTTACATAGATTATCCCATTTGACCTTCAAAATAACCGTAAGGCAGGAGAGGTAGAAGTTTATTTTGCTCAGGCGAACACACTGAGGTTCAGAAACCTGCTGTGAGTCAGCGCTAGTAAAGGATCACAGCAGGACTCAAGCACGTGCATCCCGGCCCCAACTCGCCCCTGCCTCTTCCCTCAGCCCGGGCCTTCTCAGTGGCCGCGCTCCCAGCCCTTGTCAGCTGTCTGGACGTGTGGCACAGCCGCCGTCACCTCGCCTGTGAAGGTCGCGTGAAGATGCTCAACGATAAAGATAAATGGCGAGCGCCCGCAGCGGCCCTGAGAGCTTCCCCGGCCACCCTGGCCTGCGTGCTCAGCCGTGGCCATGGCCGTGGCCGTGGCCGTGGCCGTGGCCGTGGCCTGCCCCAGGGCGCTGCCACCAGGGAGACGGGCGGCTCAGCTCCCGTGGGCTCTGGCCTCACCTCGTCTCCCAACATAATATCCTGCGCCCCTTTCCGTCAAGTGGCCCTTGAGAAAGAAAAGACCTTTCCCGCCTCTTCTGTCTTCCCTCCTCCGGACGAGGCCGAGGGCCCAGAACGCTCTTCCCCACCGTGAGAGGTACCGAGCGAACAGTACCCCCTGCATCATCGGGTGCACTGCTGCGCTGCTCATGAGAGGCCGAACTATTTCTGTAAAACGAACAAAAGCCCCTGCATCTGGTTTGTCACCTGCATGTTTTCCTCTTCCTTTCTGAAGCACCATCTTCATTTTTCATACTCGACCAAGAGCTAGGCATACGCTGGCCGTCCACACAAGCCGCTCACTAGACGATTCTGGAAAAGATGGTGCTAAACCCATTTATCCGCAGGAATTTTCACAAGAATTTATTAGCATTATAAGTCCCTGTAAAAGGCACTCCTAGGAATTAATAATGACAAACAATCTTATTAAAAATCTCTGAAATATGTGAGTTTCTACAAAGTGTTAGCTTTCTAAAAAACATTGTTTATTTGTTATTTCTTATTAACATATAATGTATTATTTGCCTCCTGCATGGTTTTTTTTCTTATTTTCTGTCTTTTCTCCTTCTTTCTCTCTTTTTTCCCCTTCTTTTTCATCTTTATCTCTTTATCTTTATATATTGTCAAGTATTTTGCTGTGAGACTACGGGCTCCTGGGGAACTCTTAAATAACCACAGGATTTAAGGAGGAAGTTCATTAAAACATTAAAGCTGTTTGCGAGTGTGCGTTATCAATGCAGGCAGGGGCCCTCGGAAGAGCCCTCAAGGCCTCATCTATAAACCACGTGGCGTCTCACAGGTCCCACTCCACGGATCAGGTGTGGCAAGCATGGGATTCAGGGTTAAACAGTGAGACAGATAGCTCCAGTGTTTTCATTTCACATGTGGGGGGGGGGGCATTTAATGGAGACGAAGGAATCCCAGCAGACCCACCGAGGTGAGAGTGGCAGAGCCTTGCCTCCCCCCCCCAGCTCTCCTTCCTAGACTGGGCCCCACCAGCCTGGGGGCCTCTGTGATTCTGTGGAGTGAATGCTGATCAGTCCCACAGGAACACGACCCCTGCCCCTGGGAGACCCCCCCCGGAGACCCCCGCCCCCGGGAGACCCCCGCCCCTGGGAGACCCCTGCCCCTGGGAGACCCCCCTGGGAGACCCCCGCCCCTGGGAGAGCCCCCTGGGGGCTGAAGGTGTGCCCTTTGCTTCCTCAGGCTGTCGCTGGATCCGTGGGGCCAAGCCCCGTCTGCCCACAGCCGCCAGCACTTGCACCCCTGGGCACTGAGGTTTGAGGCGAGACCCCGGCAGAGCCAGCCCTACCCCGTTGGAGGAAATGGCTGAACAGCCTGAGCCACAGCAGATGAAAACTTCCTTCCTCTTCATCCAGCTGCAGGCCCCCCCTGCCCGAGCTCTGCCCGCCCTGTCTCCAGCCGCTGCAGCCTGGACAGCAGCCCCAGGGGGCCCGGAGGAGGGACACATTTTCCCAAGTCCCAGGACTGGCCTCTTGGCAGGCCGAGACCTCAGGCGCACACAGGGCTTGGCCGCTCCTCCCCGGCGCCTGCTGCAGAAGGGGGGCTCGGGGACAGAGGAGCCAGCTGCTTTCAGTTGCTCTGCTCCGAAGGAGGAGGACAGAGAGGAAAAACCCCAGGATCTGGATGTAAGGAGAGGTGCTGTTTGCAGACCCCCACATCACAGGCCTTCCCTGGCCCCTGCCTCCAGGAGATCTGGACGACCACAGCCCCTGTCATGCAGCCTTCCTAGCCCAGCTCCCATAATGAGCGATGAGAGCAGCGACCCCTCCGTGGGCTGGGAGCACTGGCCGGCCATCTCGGCCCCCCAGGACCTGTGGAGCACGGACCTTCAGTCTCGGGAGGCCTTGGGATGTTCGATTCCGCAGGCCGACCTGGCCCACCCTACTGACAGAGGTGACAGCGTTTTGCTGAGGAGAGAGGTCGCCACCTGCCAGGTGCTCCCAAAGAGCTGTGAGGAGGGCACCGGCCCCACAGGGCGAGCACGGAGAGCAAGGCTCTACAGGCACTGTCCGCGCATTCAGACCAGCCGGAGCTGCGTGGCCCCGCCTGCCACCCTGCCTCTCAAGGTAAGCAAGCATGTGTGGCCCGATCTCCAGACTCCCGCTGTTCCCCTAGAAGGGGAATCAAGAGCGGGGACAGGGGAGCCCACTAGGGTTCCCAGTTCCTCACACTGGGTGTCCCCTGTGCTGTGGATGAGATGTACCTCAACAGCAGAGGTAGCCCCCAGCCACAGTCCCCCGGCCTGGGCCTGGCTCTTCCTTCTAGGTCCTGCCCCCTTCCCAGCCATTAGCAACATCTTATTTGGAAGGAGAGAGTGAATAACCGTTTCCCAAGAGTTCTGCCAAAGATAGGAGAAGCAAGTCAGGCAAGGAAGTAGACACTCTCAGGGCCAGGCCAGAGGAAGGACAGAGGAGGTATGTAGATCTTTATTGAGCCCTATGCTGTGCAAGCCCTTATGTTAGATGTCTCTTATATCCCCTTTATCCTCACACCTCCCATCTCTCCAACCCCGGGTTGGGGGACCGAGACGTGGCTAGGCAAAAATCCTCTTTTTTCCAAAAATAAAAGGGCAAAAGCAAAACCTCTTCCCCAGAATAAGCTGCTGGGGCTATGGGAAGGCTTTTGTGAAGTTCGTGGAGGTTTTCAGAATTGGGGTGCTGCTTGGAAGTCAGACACATCCTTACATGCTGACCTTCTGAGGCCCACATCTCCCCCCCAGGAGGATGTGTCGTCCCGGGCGTGAGCCTCCCAGCCTCCTTTCTCAGCAGGAAGGGACAGGTAGGAAATTCTGTGTGATCCTCAGGGTCTCTTCCAGCCCTATGGGCTGTATCTCCAATTACGGCCATGATGACTCCTTGTTACTAGTGTCTTAAGTCTCTGCATTTCTGACTCTACCTCCTCATCACGCCGGTGCTCTCTCCACCCAGTTCAGGCGTACGGCTCCTAAAAGGTGTGGGCAAAATATAAAATCATGCTTTTATGTTCCTCTTCTTCACAGCATGAACAATTTGTTATATCTCGCGCATACATTGGTGAGGGCAGTGAGGGTGAGGAAGCCTGTGTGTGGTGGGGTCGCTGGGATGAGACAGAAGATTGTTGTTGGGATGCGTGGGAGGTTGACATGGAGGGGCTCTCAGGGACCTTGCAGGAGAAAGGGACGAGATTCTCAACATCAGGAAATGGGTCTTCCATGGGCTGGGGAATGGCGTGGCTCCATCTGGACTCTGTGGCTATCTCCTACATATTTCCACACCCCATCCTTCCTTTCCTTTTCCCCTTTTAACAGGGAGCCTGTACAGTCAGAGTTAAGAATCAAGGGGAAAGGATGAGCCCAGGTTCTACTTAGGGGAACTCTTGGAAGAAGAGAGATGCTAGCATGCTTCCTTAAGAAATGGTTTACATTCTTTCTGAGGTCTTGCATCACTCATTTCCTACAGGGATTTAGAAGGAATGACAGAGCCGTGCATCAGAGCCCCATTTCTGTATGTGGGGTCACACAGTAGCTGTTTATGTATTCGAATGCTGGTCTGATAACTGGAAAACGCCGTCTTTCCCTACTCTCCTCTCCTGTCTTCCAGATATTAGCCAAAGCCTCAGAACTGTTGCCATTTCTCCAGGGAGAGGCACCTTGGGAGTCAGTCCAAGGGCGCAGATTTCTGCCTTGTCTGCCGCATGTAGTCACTTTTGATAACAGGCTCCAAGACATCTGCCCCCATTTAGAGTAGGGATGGCAGGATTCTGGACTAGAAACGTAGACTTGTGAACGGAAGTGTTGAGCCAGTGAAAGGGAACCTGTCTTAAGGGAGAGAAGAAGAGAGGCAAATCAGTGGGACATCTGGGTAGAAGCAGGGAATACACACTCAGTCGGGTGGGACTCCAGGTGATTAGGAAGCCAGGTTTGCTGCTCAGATGTTTTGATTCCCTCCACCATAGGAAGGTGAGCTGGGAAATGAGCACCCTGAGACCACCCTGAGACCACCCTCCATGCCTTATGGCTGTGATTAATCAGGTGACCCCCGCCTGCTCTTTTGTGTGAGAGAAAGGAGCAATGAACACAGATAGATCTTCCCTCTGTCCTGAGCAGGTTAAGCGGTCCGGATTTGACAGTCTTCTGCAAGCTCTCATGGCTTCTCACAGCAAAGTGGCAGAGGTGTGATTAAAAACAGCTTCTTGTCACTCACGAATGGACAGCCCTTGATGACCCATCGTAGGAACTGTTGCTTGATGTACTCGTGAGAAATGTGATGGATTACATTTGTTAAGTGAAAAGCTGGTTATATGGAAGCAAAGCCTGTGAAGGATTGAGGTTCTTGTGTCAACTCTTCAAGCAGAAAAATCTGGATCTTAAGTGTGAATTCTCCTCTTCGCAGTGCCCCAGGGGGCTACATTTACCCTCTCACAGTTGAAACAAATGGGTTCCAGTATGAAAAATGCCAATTAGCATAGGGAATAGGCACAGCAAATTAAATCAAATCAATTGGTTCCTAATTTATAGTAAAAATAATTACAGCACTCTGTGACCAACATAGGGCTCCCAATGCACTATTTCCTCTTACTAAAACCTCAAAGCTCTGTGGGGATATACATCGTTATCACCTCCCTGTCACAGATGAGGAGACAAGATGCTTAGGTATGGTCAGCAACCTGCTGGTTCTAAGACTAGGGCATGGGAGCTCAGGACAGAACACGAGTCATTCACTCAGAAGCCAGAACTCCTTCAACCTTCTCTCAGCACCTTCTGAGAAGGGGAGATTTCCTGGGAAGGCAATGCAGGCCTTCCTAGAAGCTGGGCTACTATTCCCCTACTTGCTGTGGTGGGAAGAGTGGGAGCGGGACCCCAGGAATATCCGGTCTGGTGACTGGCCTTGTGCGAGCAGGTGTGGCTTTGCAGAAGCGCTGAGGCCTGAGTCTGGAAGACGTGGAGCTCCAGCTGCTGGCAATGCCGGCTGAGGGCCGTGACATTCCTGCGGTGAGGCTGTCGGTGTGAATCAGAGAGGGCTCCATGGCGGAGGCCAGAGCCTGCCCCAACACTCTTGGACCCCATGTTCTGCTGCCTCTCTATGGGAATGAGAGGAACTGTCGATGGGTGGCTTGGATTTGGGGCTAATGACACAAAGATCATACAAAGGTAAAGAAAAGACACAACACAAGAGAGGGAGAAAAGCTT
This sequence comes from Spilogale gracilis, assembly GCA_004023965.1. Lineage (NCBI taxonomy): Eukaryota > Metazoa > Chordata > Mammalia > Carnivora > Mephitidae > Spilogale > Spilogale gracilis. Next base: position 35,854 of record PITA01011511.1, on the reverse strand, counting down.
TCTCTATAGTGATAGCGGGAAATTCCAATTTTTTAAAAACTAGATCTTCATATCTTACGTATTTTAAGTTTTGAAACAACAATGTCTTTTGGTTCTAAATGACAGAAAATCCCCCCCCATACCATCTTTATAAACCCCACAAAATTTTCAGCTTTAGCTTTAAATTTCTCAGAAATCTTACCTCTCTCTCAGTCTTCCTTTTTCTCTTCCTCTCTCATCTCAAAAGCAGTCACCTTTTTGAGTTTTTATCACAAACTTCCAGGAGTTTTCAGGCTTAGAAAACAGGGTAAAGATGGAGCAGGACAGACAAGGAGTGTGTGAGGTCTCTGCGGGAGGGAGACAGGGGTGGGCAATTCTTTTTAAAGTAGTGAAGGGCAGTGCAGGTCTATAGTTCTATAGGCAGGCCTTGTCAAGTAGACTAGAAAAAAATACTTTAACTTTCTGTGTCTTGGAGTGTTTTGCCTTAAAATAAGACCAATGTCTGAAATATATGTGTGTGTAAAGTGCATTATTTTTTTCAAGATAATTGACCAGTGCTGCATTAATTTTTTAAAATATTATTTATTTATTTGAGGGAGACAGAGCGCAGGCACGCACACAAGCAGGGGGGAGGGCAGGAGAGGGAGAAGCAGGCTCCCTGCTGAGCAAGGAGCCCAGTGCAGGGACCCCAGGATCCTGGGATCATGACCTGAGCCAAAGGCAGATGCTTAACTGACTGAGGCATCCAGAGGCCCCAAAGTGCATTAAATATCTGATGGAAAGTTTTTATTTAGAGTAAAGGTCTCTTGCACGGGAATTTAAAAGACAAAAATGAAGCTCCAGTTCCGGCAACTAACTAGTTGCCCCTGACAACTCATTGAACAAAGCTAGTTCATCACATTCGTTCTCTGAGGTCCTTCCAGTTCCAACACTCTACGTAAAGTATGACTCTTGAATCCAGAGAGGGAATGAAACTGTTTGATGAAATGGAAGTATTTTTATCTATCTATCTATCTATCTATCTATCTATCTATCTATCTATCTATTTATTTGACAGAGAGAAACACAGCCAGAGAGGGAACACAGGCAGGGGGAGTGAGAGAGGGAGAAGCAGGCTTCCCGCCGAGCAGGGAGCCCGATGTGGGACTCGATCCCTGGTCTCCGGGATCATGACCTGAGCCGAAGGCAGTCGCTTAACCAACTGAGCCACCCAGGCGCCCCGAAATGGACGTATTAAAATAATCAGCTCGTCTCTAAAGATCAACATTTTGTCAAATGACCTCTCTGTCAGGAAGATAGCTAGTGGGCTTGCCCCTCTCGGGGAGCCCTGGGACTTCAGGGTGCACAAGGAGGGCTACCTTTGAAAGGCTGATTAACATTCAGGGAGGTGAAAGAGTCCGTGCCTTTTTTGAGCAATAAAACAAATCCCACATGGAATTTTAGGGACAGAATTCTCAGGTGTTGGTCCCCAAATGATTGATATTTCCTTCTCTGATGAGATTCTAGATGAATTGAATTCCCTCCGGGTGTTGCATACTGACACACACCCGGTATGCTTCACCTGCCCCCGGAAAATGCCATTCATCTTATCTGGGATAGAGACTTAATTACCCAAGTCTGTTTGGCTTTCTGGCCTGTCGTAAGTTTAGAAACTGTTCTGCACATAAAATGGTATTCTAGATAATTCTACCTTTAAATTGATCCTTCTTGTTAAGGAATTTAGAATTTTAAAAAAAGAAATTAGAACAAAGAGAGAGCTTGCACAAATGCCCATATGGTAATTTTAACAGCAATATAGATAAATGTGCAATGGTATCCCTTTTAAAAGATTTTGGTACTTAGGAGACAGCACTGATGGGATTGAAAAGCTTATCTTTATTTTATACTGCATCAGTTTTGACACAGGTGCTTTGATTTATTACTTGAATAAATGAAGTCTGAGATAGCAGAATGGGTTTCATTCTTTTTTATCTTGTGATTTGCCTCGGTGTTCCTGTGACAACGTTTTCTTGCTCTTTTTCTCTCCTTAGCCCTTCCTTTCACATTCAAACACAGGAGTCCTGTGTTCCTCAAGGAATGGTATGCGCTGTGGCATCTTGGTTGGGAGAAGAGGGCAGAGAGCACCCGGGCCACTTCATGCTGGGTGTCCCTGGGACATACAGAAAAGCAACTGAGTGAGAGCTGGGGCGTGGGGACCCTGGCCTTCTCTTTGATTTAAGTCAGCTAAGGAAGGACAAATCCCCTCCTTCTGGGTCTTAATGCCTTGTCTATAATGTGAAAAGATTAGCCTGCTTTCCTCCCATCAGTTTTATGATTCTACATTCTTGCCAATCTATGAGTGCCTACTTTAAAATTCAACCAGAACTACAGCTTTTGATGACAAATCTCTGAAAGTCCATCATATTTAGAAGTTATTATGAGTTGGAAAACTTCTTTATTGGTAAATTTAGATGTCTCCTCACTATCCAGAGGATAAACAAGAACTAAATACTTTTTTAAAAAAAGATTTATTTATTTTTAGAGAGAGAATGCAAGCGGGGGAGGGGCAGAGGAAGGGGAGGAGAGAATCCCAAGCAGAGACGCCCTGCTGAGGGCAGAGCCGGATGCCAGGCTGCATCTCATGACCCTGAGATCATGGCCTGAGCTGAGACCAGGGGTCGGATGCTAACAGACTGAGCTATCCAGGTGCCCCAGAACTAAATACATCTTAAAACACTTTATACCAAGCGTTAATTGTTTTTATAAAATGTTAGCAGTCTTAGTCAAGTATTGGTTTATCCTGAGACATTTGGACAAAAAGACTAAAGTTGAGTGTTTTTTATAACTCTACAAAAAGGAGCTTTGTTTTGTTATTCTCTCATATTAAAAAGGAAATAAATGCTAAAAGGGGGTATTCTGTGTTTTTAGTCTCTTGAATCAGTTATTCAGCAAAGGAAATATTTAGAATCAATTCCAATCAGAAATTTAGACCTAGAATGGTAAAGAGATTTGTCCTCACTTAACGAGTTGAAGTTAGTTCCAACAGATTGCCTCAGTTTAGCTTTGAAGGTCTGTGCCCTTGGACGAAAGTGTTATAATTAAGATTCTTGGTTGTGTATGATAGAAATTCTCAAGAATACTTTATCCCAAACGCAGGGCACTCATTGGAAGAGGAACAGATGCATTTTTAAGAATAGAGTCTCATAGAACCCGAGGGCCTCAGGACCCTAGGGTGTGGATGGGCCCCAGGACCAACTGGTGGGGGTTCCAGAGCTTTTAGGGCTCTCTCTGCATGTCTTTCCTCTGTTGGTCTCTGCTCTTCTCTGTTCTCCTCTTGGAATCATTTTTCTCTTTCTGCACATCTGCTTCCTCTATTCCCTCTTTCATAGGGGGAGTATGGCAACCCACAATTCCCAGGTTTACATCTCCTCTCTTTAGATACAATGTAGACTAAGACTGGAGTCTGTACGCCTGCTTCCCAATCCCCCAGGAAGAGGCTCCTTGCCCAGCATGGGTTGGGTAGCTCCCGGGTTTACTATGGTGGGGGCGGGGGCAGGAACAGCTCACAAGATCCTATCAGGTCTGCTGGGAGCCCAAAGATGGTGATGTACGTGTATATCTTAGAAAGGAACAGTTTCTAGAAATTAATGGGACATGGAGAAGAGGGGAACAAATTTGGACCACTAACCCAATAAATGACAGAAAACACTTTCAGGGAGTTGTCAATTTAATTTATAAGGTGATTGCTTTGTATAAATGTCCTAACTGAGCCTTCTCAAATTTTAGGGAATCCAATTTTGGGGGGATTGGGGGAGACTTTTTTAAAAGAGCACATCTGAACCAAGCAATATATTAGAATCAAACTATTGCCTGATATGGCTAATGAATAGATTTATTCTAGAATTTGATACTGGTTATGATATTGTAGATTCATAGATTTTTCAGAAACCTTAGGATGCCAGAAGATTTACACAAGCCTAAGTCCTTAGTGAAAGTGGGGCTCTATAGTAGGCAGCATATCATCTTGGATCCTTAGTGATAGTGGGGCTCTATAGAGGGCAGCGTACCATCTTGGATCCTTAGTGATAGTGGGGCTCTATAGTAGGCAGCGTACCATCTTGGATCCTTAGTGATAGTGGGGCTCTATAGAGGGCAGTGTACCATCTTGGATCCTTAGTGATAGTGGGGTCCATAGAGGGCAGCGTACCATCTTGGATTCTACATGTGATCTCTCCCACTTCACAACAGCTCACTGGTCTCCTGACCTACAGTCCTCAAGAATTAAGAATAACAAGAATCATAAGATAAGCCACATTCCTTGAGCTGGCTCATACTGATTCCATGAACTGAACCATATCAATGAAAAACAAAATGTGGGCGCAGGAAAGAACGATGGTCCCATTCAGTTCGCATTGTTGGGCTGTGGGACCGCAGCTTTCAGAGGTTCCCTTTCTCCCCTTCTGAAGTCATCCGCAGCTGCAGTGCTCTTTTGGCTGTCTTTTGTGTTGTGCATATTTCCTGTGATTATATTTAGTCAATTTTAACTTTTTGGAATTTAACTTTCAATTTTCAGGATGTGTATGTTTTGCTTTAACCTTTCAATTACCAGGTCCAGCTGATTTTGTGAGCCGAAACTCTTCGCAGCATTACTCCGGCGCTCAGGGCTGTATTATTGAAAATCCCACTTTTTCAGCAAGGAGCTTGGTTTCTCTTTATTGAATTCTCAAAGTGATTGTATGATGGAGGAACAATTAGAATGCCGCACCATTTATCCCATGCCACAAGCAGAAAGCTCTCGGGCCTTTGTTACATACACTCAATCTTTTTCCATAAAGAATTTCAAGTGTGTTACAACTATAGTAGAAATAATAAATAAAAATAATGGTATAGGTAAATAGTAATAAAGAATCAGGTCTAGGAAAATATAAATAAGGATCAAGATGAAGAAGAGATCTAGCAAAAATCAGGAAAAGAACAACAATAACAATATAAATGCTGTAAAGACTTACAGAGCTGGTGTTTTTCAGCGTCAGATTTGGATCCATGATTTTCCATGCTGTAAGGGACATAGCTAGCAACACAGTGCCCATTGAGAAGGGAAGGAGAAGGGGAAATGGAAGGAAGGAAGGAAGGAAGGAAGGAAGGAAGGAAGGAAGGAAGGAAAGAAGGTTGGTTTTTTTCACCATATTCCACAGAAATATTTCTCTCAGAAAACCAAATTTTGCTTGCTCTTTCAAATAGCAATAAAGAAGAAGCACTTGGTATTTACTATTTCCTTATTTCTCACATGTATATACAACGTAATTTAACTTTCTTGATAACTTAAGTAATTACCATAGTAACAGTATTGTTGGTTGGCAACTCAGACTATTTGCTTTGTGCATAATGCCCCCAATATGCTCTCTGAGTTCTTGCTGCTTTTTAGTCATTTTTCAGTTTCCTCCATGTTGGCCTATTCCTTCTTACTGCTATTGGTGTGCCTACTTCTAACATACTTTTTAAAATCCACCATAGGCAAGGAAACCAGGTTCCACATTTGTTTAAATTGTAAAACAAGCTTGTTAATTATGGAAAGTGATTCCAAAGGGAGGGGTTGAGTAACTCATCTAGCAGAAAATCTCATAAGTTTTCGTACAGATTTTTTTTCTTTTGGTATTGTGTGTTCAGATGTGATACGTTTGTGCTCTATAACGATGATTTCAATCTGGATGAATAGTTGCCAAAGAAATGACTTCTGGATTCATTCACTCGATGACTATTCTTGATCATTGTTCTAGGCACCGGGGATACAGTAAAGAGTAAGACGAGCAAAATCATGGCTCACGTTCTCTGGTAGGAGCAGGAAGTGAACAAGCAAGCAAGATGTGAACATACAACTTCAGATTATGACGGGTAACTGGGAGAAAATAAAACAGAAGGAAATGGTGAGATGAGGGGTATCAGAAAGAATAGTCTAGTTTGTGTGATGAGAATTGGCCTCACGGAGGAGGTGACTTTTGAATTGAGACTTACATGACAGGCAGGAACCAGCCGTGGAAGATCAGGGAGGGCAAGGTTCAAGGCAGGGCTTACACAGGAGTCCCACGTACCTGCGGGATCACTAGTGGGCATTATTTACGAGAGAAGTCAAAAGCCAAAGGAAGGGACAGATCATGTAGAGCTTCACAGACTCAGAAAAGAAGTTTGAATTTTATTCTACGTACAATGGGGACTCTTGGAGAGTTTTAAACAGGAGGGGAACACAGAAATTAAGGGAGGGGAGGTTTCATTAGTGAAGTGACTTCCCTACAGATTACAGGATTTAATATTCCTGCCTCCCATTTCCTAATCTTATCAAAAAATCCTTGAGGCGCACAATTTAACCTCCTCTGCTTGATAAGGAGCCTTCATTCTTGCCTCAATGTCCTTTAGTTCTGAGCTATAGGTCTTATTTACTTATTTATTTGACAGAGAGAATCAGTCCAAGCAGGGAGAGTAGCAGAGGAAAAGGGAGAAGCAGACTCTCTGCTGAGCGGGGAGCCGGATGTGGGGCTTAATCCCAGGACTCCAGGATCATGACCGGAGCTGAAGGCAGACACTTAGCTGACTGAGCCCCCCAGGCGCCCCGAGTTCTGAGCGATAGAGGTATGATGAATTCCTGCAGGAGTAAGTCAGGGGAGGGGAGAGAATACTCCAGTTCCTCAAGTATTTGAGGTTTCCCTGAATGAAACTGCATTCTAATGATAGACAATTGAGTAGATCCTTTCAATATTTGTAACCTTGAAAAGTTTGATTTTGTTTAGGATAACGGCATTGAGGTTTTAAATTAATAAGAAACTTTCTTTTTTATTACTACCAAATGTATTGCACATAGTAGGTGTTCCATAAGTATAACCTTTAGATTGCCTATGGCATAGTCACTCTAAGCAAACCTCCTCTTTTACTAATTCCTTCACTTCTTTCCTCGTGTCTTTTAGTGTCTCCACCTCACGTCTGTGAGGCCTTAAACAACGAGGCGTCCAGGCCATGACCTGCCAAGCAAGGGGGCGTTGGCACGGTTGAAGTCAATCCAAAGTAGAATAAAATCTTGAACTATCTTTAAGGTCGTAAATTCAGCATAGTGGCATTTTTATGATAATATATTTCTCTTGTGGCTTAGCCTAATGTTTAAGGAGTTCTCGGGCCGGGGGCCTATGGCCAAGGAATTACCGTAATATTTCTGTTTGGCTCAGCTTGTTGACCTAGTTTTCTCAATCTACTTTGCAAATAATCTCTGTGAACAATGTCCCCTCAGTAGTGATAATAACTATTCTTCTAAAGAACCAGCTTTACTCCATGCTTTCAACAACCTACAAAATAAGTATTGGCACCATAAATAATCATTCTTACTTTTCATGCCATTTGAAAACACTTAATGGCAAAATTCTTTCCATTTTCATCCTCAATCTGTTTTAGTAAGTGAGCTGTTTCTTACCGTTTTCTACAAACTTCTCTTTCACCTGTTTATGATGTTGTGAACCATTTATGGTTGGCTGCCTTCTGTGCGTTTATTGGGCTATCTTGTTGTTTGTAGCCTTTAGGCCCTTTGGGAAAAGAAAAGGCATTACAAAAATCCAACTAGAAGGAATTATACTGTTGACTGCTGTAAGTTACTTTAAGCATTGTTAAAATAATTTTTTAAATGTTTCTGTAGGTCCTTTAGGCATAAAACAGGTCAGAGATTCTTTTCCTGCTTTCTAGAAGCATGAAGTTTGAGGCAAACAAGCATATATGCAAAGAGGCATTTTAGACATATACAAGAAACATCAATGGAATAAGGACAGAGGCTTGTAACTCTGGGTAATAATCAGTGTAGACCTGTCCTCTGATGATGGCCTCATGATTTGAGGAGACAAGTTGCCATCTCTGTTCCATTTAGTCAGGGGAAGATCCAGACTGGAGATGGGCTTCAGGGGCTCTCCGAGTGAAGGAAGGAAAAACACGGCTGACTGGTAGAATGTGGAGAGGGTCTGAGCATGGAGTTTCTCTTGAGTTCATGTGTGAATTTTCTTATTCATTAATAAGGAACATAACAACTAATATAGTCATATGCACATAAAGTGAATGTTTTCCTAACTGAAAGCTAAGATTTCTGGGTTGTAAGTTTATAACTTTTATTCAAAATATAAAAAAAAACAAGTTTAAAATAATAGACTGCATTTACTGAATAAAAAATGCCATGAAAAGAAGCACATATTTTAGAATAAAACATGCATCATTAAATGCAACATTGGCGAATTTGGAGTCAGGACCAGAAAATCTAGACATGGGCTGCATATCTGAGCAACAGAGAGAGGTAGTGCCTCCGCTGGGACAGAGAAGATTTCTCGTCACCCTTCAAGATTCCCCTCCCAGGTGGCAGGCAGCGATGGCGACTGATCAAGGCCACTTTACAAGGCGTTGCTAAGAGACAGCAGACACACAGGAGTGGGTCTTGTAAGCTTGACCAGGGTCAATGAATCTGAATCTGTTTCCTGGCCAGCGTGTGCAGGGAGGTGGAGAGGGCATGCTGGGCTTGGGACGCCTCCTGAATGCGGCTCCTTGTGCAAGGCCTACAGTCTTGCCTACAGCATGTGAGGGCTTCTGCCATTTGGACTAAATCAAAGCAGGTGATCCAGGCTGGGAGTGAGCGGAATGTGGCCTCTGAACAGAAATGAGGTTTAGAACTTTGTGACACTATAACAACACGTCCGTTCACAACCGTAATGTATACATTGGCTTTTTGGCATCTTTCTTCCTAGACAAAATGATTTTGAGACCTCTGAGGCCTCTTAAGTGTGAAGACAAAACAAAGAATCCATAGCGTTAATATCCCTCCTTTTGCAGGCTCGCCTAGCCTATCCTGCACGTCTTTGCCTTATGAAAAAATTGGTTGTTATTCTGTTAAGAGCAGGAAAAAGAAGAAAATAAGTTATTTGTGAACTATAACTATAACAGGTATCACAAGCCATCACCATGGTCAGAGAAAGAGCCATTTCATTATTTTTCATAAAATCACATTAAAATCTTTCTCCATAACCCCTTCTTCCTGGACTAGCAATAAATTCAGTCTGGATATTCTCAGGGTTCCCTGTCCGCTAAAATTGGGCTAAGGGTCAAGAAATTCCCGTGGTATGGAAGCATTCATGAACTCTTGCATTTACTTGTTCCTTCAGCACATGGTCCGCTCAGCGCCGTGTTGGAGAGCGCAGCCCCCAAGCCAGAGTCCATGTCTGAGTGTTAGCTCGGCTTGCAGCTTTCTAGCTGGGGAGCCTTGGGTGTGTTACGTAATCTTTCTGTACCTCAGTTTCCCCATCTGTAAAATAGAAGCGAGGTGAGTTCTTACTCGATAGGAAAAAAGAATCGAGGTCTTATTTGTAAGGCACTTGGGCTCATGCCTGGCAGAGCGCGCAGATGTTGGGAAACTCCAGCTTTGGTCCCACCTCAGTCACCTTCTCCATCCATCCTAACCTTTGCCAAACTGCCTCTCACTCCAGGCTGTTTGCCTTCCCGTCTGGCAGCTCCGTTGCTTCTGTGCCCCAGGGCCCAGGGTCTGGACTCTTTCTGTGCTTCTGGAAGAGAAACTCATAGGAAGTAGACAAGTGGGGAGCAGGGGAGGAGAAGCAGAGATCGCTCCCTACCCGTAGGTTTGAATGATGATTCCTTTCCTTACCCCCTTCCACCTCCAAGCATAAAGACAAGGGCTATTACTTTCTTTGTCTAATCATAACTTTCGTGTTATGTGCACCTCGTCTGTGAATTCTCCTTTAAGTCATCATCTACTGCAGTCCAGAACTGATGAACCTGAAGAAAAGAAATGCACTGAAGCTCAGAAAACTACAGGAAAACAAAAGAGAGCTCTCTGTATTTGGAAGCATGAAATAATTTGACTCAGAGCCTAAAACAAGATTGGGAAGTGGGAGGCAGAAATATGAAAGCCTGCAAAATCCTGACTGAGTGCAAGTCATTTCATAAACACACTCACCCTTCCTTTAATTTCTGCCCTCTCCTGCTTAAAACATCCCTGAGGGCGCTGCCTCTGAGCAGTCCCCCAGGGTTAATCAGGATTCCCATTTTACCCCTTGCCAGGCTCAGGCCAACACTCTCCTCTCCCAGATAATTGTTTTAGGATCTTTAGCGTCTTCTAACAGAAGGGAAATGCCTTGAGGGACCCCGTGCCATGACACAGAAACTTCTCCAAGGCCCAGGGCTTGGCTTAAAGGGAACGGCACTGGAAAAAAAAAATCAAGAGAAAATTCACAAATTCATGTAAATAAATGATTCCACCACTCAAGATGGTTTGGCGAGGTTTTGAATTATTAGACTACATTTTAAAAACAGAACACTAAGACTGGGTCTGCCTGGCCGAAGTAAAAAGGAAAGAGTTAAAGAAAATTAGGATTTTACAAAAATTTCTTGACGAACTCTGCTGGTTCTCTGGATTCCATAACCTGGATTCAAGATTCAGGTTGCTTGGTTAGTCCCAGTAGTTCCAGTGTCTTTAGGAGGGAAAATCAACCTTTATTTACACTTGTGTTCCAGTTCAGAGCCATCTTAAAAAGGACGGCAAAGCAGGGGAAGCATGGATCCTGCAACCAAGGTTCAAATCCCAACACAAGCATGTTGATTATGTGACCGTTGGAGAGAGCCTCAGCCCAGCGTCCAGCGGCCGCTGCCGCCGCCTCCTCCCCAGCCCTTCCCCGGGCACCCCCCGGCAAGGCAGGTGGCCGAAGCAGCAGGCGCGTGCAAGCCTCAGTTCCCCTGCTTAGGGTGGGACTTGAAATAAGAACTCCGGAACCGATGATGCAAGGACCAAGGGAGAAAGCTGCACAGAGGTCTTCAGTCAGTATGAGCTATCTACAAGTCTCGCCCGGACGGGGATGTGTCCAAAGTGGCAACGACTTCAAAGGGGGTGTACAAGACAATATCTCTGGTACAGAAAGAAAAAGATAGGGCCTTTTTATGCTTCTGTATCTCATCTTTTAAACTTTTTACTTTGTGTTTAGAAGTTTACATGATGTATTAAGGTGATGGTGTTAATTACAATGATGACTGGGTTCAGGGGAAAAGGTTTAAACATGGCTAGGCATATCATACTAAAAACTAATATTAAAAAATATTACCACATGATAATTTTGTCTAAGTCTTGTGCTTCTTGGAGCATCAGGATACATCTGAAATGGGCGGGAGTGCCCAGAACGATGATCTACTTCTGCTCCAAATCCCAATGTGTGGAGCTTTTCCCCATAACACCAGGTAATAAAATACCATCTGGGTGCTGTAAAATTCAACTCGATTCTAACACTACCGAAGTGGAGATAGCGTCCAATCCCATAGGACGAGTGTTTAGTACTGTAAGGCTGCCCCTCTCCGCCCCCCCCCATTTCAGATGCCAGACCAGATGGTCACCTTTGCTTCTGACCTATGGGCTCTAGATTGGAGCTTTCCACAAGCACTCCTTGAGTTCAATTAATTTGCTAGAGCAGAACTCGGAGAGACAGTTACTTTACCTACTAGATCACGGGTTTATTACAAAAGGATGTAGCTCGGGAATAGCAAGACAGAAGAGATCGTAGGGGTAAGGTCTGGGGAGATGGCACAGAGCTTCCATTCCCTCACTGGGTACGTGTGCTGCTCTCCCCACATCTCCAGTGACTGCCCACCCAAAGGCTTTCTGACCCCCACCTTTTCTGTTTGATGGTGGCTTAATTGAACAGGTATGATCAATTAAATCATCAGCCATTAATAATTGAATTCAATCTCCTGCCCTCTTCTCTCCTTCAAGGTGTGGGGAGGGAGAGCTGGACTGTATTCCAACTCTTACCTAGGTTAGTTCCTAAGGGATTGGCTCTCACCCTGGGGCTTTCCAAAAGTTACTCCATTCACATAACGACAGATATCTTTGAGGTCCTCATCACTTAGGACATTTCAAGGATTTTAGTTGCTCTAAGCTGGGAAAGGGTCAGAGACCAGATACATATTTCTTATTGTAAATCATAATATCACATACAGACAATAAGCTATTTTATGATAGTCACAACCAAAGGGAATCCCTTCTAGTCCTGAATTCCCTACCATCTAAAAATAGAATTTGTCATATAGGTTGAGATTTGGAATAGGGTTCCAGATTTAACAAATAAAAATAGACATAGTTTTACTTTTCAGTGTAATTATTTGTTGTTTATCAGAAATTCAGATTTACTGGTGTCGTGTATTTGACATGTCAACTTCTCCTTGTTCGGCATCAACTTGTTGCACTCAGCTAAGTGACCTTGGACAGATTGCTTGATGTCTCTGAGCCTCACTTTCTTTGTACCCACTGTATTTGTGAGGATGTCAAGCACTTACACAGTTCTTGCACACAGTAGATAAAGTTCTTACTAAATTATAGGTATTATCCTAATCACAGATGACCCTGTTACTTGTAGTTTCAACGGTTACCTAATTTTGCCTAGTATTACCTCGTATTACCTCATATTACCTAGCTCCAAGTAGTTCTATACACATTTCCTTTACTAGAAGTTGTGATCCACATCTGCACAGGCCTGCACAGAGTGGGTGCATAATGTGTTGAATTCTGAGTAAATAGAGCCTCTAGCTCTTCTGTGGAGTCTGGCTCCTGGGGGCCCTTCCTCCCATTCTCCTGTTCCCTTCCTTTCCCTCCCCCCATACGGAGAATAAGTCTTGGTTCCTAAGTCATTTCAAGCAAGCTAAGCTCTTGTGGAAACTGCTTCAGTCAGTTTTTATAGGCCAAAAGATCCCACAACATGTATAAGATTTATTGTTCATATTAAATTGTAAAGCTCCCTTGTGTGATTCTTTGGAACTACTGATGAAAATGAATGGCATTCACGCGAACCATTGCAAAGATTCAATGACACTTGCATTCAAGCTGCTGAAAGTAAATAATTATGAGGCTGTGTAGCTGTTTTTCTGCAGAGCTCAGACAGTTTAAAACAACTTGCCCCATGTCAGCTTGACATTAACTCAGGGTGCGTGAACAATCCCCATCAGAACTGTAGGCCGGGGCACCCGGGGGGGTGAAGCGTCTGCCTTCGGCTCAGGTCGTGATCCTGGGGTCCTGGGATGAGGCCTGTGTCAGGCTCCCTGCTCAGCAGAGAGTCTGCTTCTCCCTCCCCCTGCTATCGCACTCACACTCACTCTCTCTCCCTCTCAAATAAATAAGCCACATGCCTGAGTGGTACGTTTCGGGGGGCTTGTCCTTGGCCCCGACAGCTCGGGGGCCGGGCACTCAGTGCTGTGTCCCGAGCACATGGACCGGAGCCGCCAACAAACGAGCTTGAGGGAACCTTGGGGCGTGTGGAAGGTCGTCGTCTTCCACACGGTCATCAGGAAGCATTTCCTGTGCGCCTAGCTAGCGGGGGGATTCTCCCTCAGGCCCAGGCGTCCATGCTGAAAGCTAAAGGGGGATCCGGGCAGCTGCAGGACAGACAGAATGCATCGACAGATGCCAGGAGCATTCCACACGTTGGTCAGCGGACGGTACGAGGCTGCCTTCGATGAGCCCAGTGGTCACCCGGCGGCTCAAGAGGGAAGTGTGTCACGCACAGGTGACTGCGTGGGTCTCTCCAGAGCGGCTCCCAGCCATCCTGCTGGGCCTCGGGGGCCAGGCTTCCCTTCACCCTGAGCCGCGGGTGTCGCTCCTTGCTGCAGGCTCAGGACACGCCACGAAAGACTGTGTCCCGACCACCAAACTGTGCTCCCGTCTTGTATTTTTGGCTGCCCATCGTGTGGGATTTCCTGTCCTTTCCTGAGCTCTCTGAGTGATACTAATGAAAGTTATACCTGAGACTTGTGAGTTCATTGAACGCATTGGGCTTTTCTGATGCCGTCTCCGTGAGGGGCGGTTTGAAGAGTGCAGTGCCCCTCCAGCAACGATGGCTTTCCCTTTCCTTCCCCCTCACGTGAAGATTACACGCAGTGACTCGGCAGTGTCTTCCGTCTCTAACACCTGCCAGCCTCTGGTGCGAACACACTATAAAGCAGTCTCGAGTAGGGTCGCTACTATCGTCATGCTGCCCCCACCATGTCACAGACTGAGATGTGACTTGATACCAATTTCTCTCAATAATCCCTTCAAATGGACCAATCTTTAAAAATGATGACTGAGATAATTGAATGTCTACCCAAAGAATGCATCAGTCTTATAGCTTCAGCATTAACTTCTACTCACTTAACAAATACGCCTTTACAGGCGCTGTGCTAGACCTTAGGTATAATAATAATAATGATGATGATAATAATCAAGCCCAGACTTGTTCCTGAAGCATATATAATCTAGCTGAGAAGACAGACACTGGATAAGTAATTAAAAGTATGACGAGTGTTACAGGAAGGTCAAGATGCTATAGAAGTGTCAAATGGGGGCACCCGGCCTGGTCTGGGGGGGAAGGGAAGCTTCCTGCCGGGAGCAACTATCCAGCTTCATGATAACATTTAATCATAAATGATTAAAATTAAAATATTTCCTGATAATCTTCAATGATCTTCAGGTATTCATCGTACGTTGTCATGCTATGTGTGTTTATTTCATTTAATCTTCGCAAAGCCCCATCAGGGAAGGTCTATTATTATTTCTACTTAGAGAGGAAAAAAGTCAAAGCACAAGAGGTGAAGAGCACGGCCACGGCCCCCAGCTAACACCTGGGTGCGAACGCGGGCAGGCGCGCAGCACACTCTCCCCTGGTCCCGGGGTAGAAGAGAAGAAGGGCAGCCTCGAGACCAGGCTGGGTCACATCCTGCAACCCTGACGGACCGTGTGAGATTGCTGGAAGAGCGCGTCCCATGGTTAGCTGTGTCCTTGAGAGGGAGTTTCTCGTCGTCTCTCTGTCCCTTACGGTGACAATGTCTTTGTGAAAGCGGAAACAAGCTGCCCTAGAATTCAGGAAAGAAGGAGATGGGAGGGTTTATGTACAGTCAGAGGCATTAGGGTTTGTGAGAAGTAGAGTTTCGCTAAAGTAAAATCTTCTCATAAGTAAGATAGACGGCACACTCTAATTTTCTAATAAACCTTGAGTAATAAAACTTGATAGTGATCTTAATGGAATTCCACCTGCTGTCTATCAGATAACAATAACAGTGGAGGTTGACTGTTTTAATAATAGAATAATTCTAGCGAAAGTCACAAAAGCATTGATTTTTCTCAATACTTGGAATTATTACTATTTAGGGAAGAAGTGGGAATAATAAGGAACTATTACAGTGGTGGTAGGGACGAACCTTATCTGACATTTTAAACACAGCTCTAAAAAGTTTGACTTGAACATTTCTTAGCTAAGAATGACATAACATTTAGGCGATGAATGTGCTGGCCAGCATCTATATTCTTCAGTGTTATTACCAGTATTATTAGAGTGTTTCCATCTTAACTTCAAAAGAAGCAATCTAAGCATATCCAATATTACTTTATCTAGGTACATACCAAAAGCATCTTTAATTATTAGGAAATCACATGCTACTAAAACTTCATTAACTAGAATTCAACTACCTGGACTTAACAACTAATTTGAATTTCTTTTTATATGGTATCTAAGGCTTAAGGGAAATTGCCAGATAATAAGATGTTTAAAAAAAAACCCAACTCATATATTTTAAGACTAAAGCATGTCATGCTGAGTGCGCACCTCAGGCCAGGCTTCTGTGTGTTCCAAGTCTGCAGCACTTCAGATTAAAGGCTGATCTTGGAGATCAGATGGACCTAGAGAGTCCTTACTGTACTTGCTATTAGTCTCCATGCAGTTACTTAAGTTCTTGATAGCTCCATTCAGACATCTGCACAAAAGGGATAATATTACTGTCTTGCTATAATGGAGAGTCAAAAGGGATAGCAGGGAGCTCAAGCATTTGACTCGAGCTCAAGAAACTGAACTCATTTAAAACTAAGATTTAGCCATTCCAATATCACAAATAATAAAAAAAAAATGTGACATTACTTCTGGTATTCAGTACTCTTATAGAAAAGTATGCCTTCATTGTTTTAAAAAATATTTTTAACTCACTGAGCACCCAGGCCCACTAAAAATTATTTTTAATAATGATGATTAAAATTAAAATATTTCCTGATTAAACCTTGGTAAGCTACAATTAAAATCAAGTAGCTAGAATGCCCAATTTAGAAAATATTCAGGTTAATAAAGACTTGATTTTTTACATACCAGAAACTACAGTGTTTCATGTACAAAAAAAATCAGATCATCTTCCAGTCAATAGAATGGTCAAGTCTGATTTTAGTAAAGTTTAAATAGACTGCCAGGTTGGAATTAACGCTGTTTCTCTGCCTGTTTAAGCTAATTTTGAATTTTTCACATCTCATTGTCTCACACATGCCTTTTAATTAATTTTGTAGTTTTGATTTTTTCTGAATACTTATCATCACCTTTATTTTGCAGGGCTAATAGACTTTTTTCTTGACTAATGTTGAATAATTCTGACGTTTCTTTTCTTTTGCATTTGGGGCAAAATAGACGAATCACATAGGTATGACTTTGAAAGGATCGATTTTCAAATATAGGTTATACCACATGTGTATAGTGACACCTGTGTAAAAAATACACTGACCTATCTGACCGGTCAATATGGACTTTGGTGTAGTATAATGTTTCCTAAAAATGTAGACTTTAAGTAGTAACACAAATTTTATTACTTTTATTTTAAAAGTTATGTATTTTAGGGACACCTGTGTGGCTCAGTGAGCTAAGCATCTGCCTTTGGCTCAGGTCATGATCCCAGGGTCCTGAGATCAAGTCCCACATCCAGCTCCCAGGGAGTCTGCTTCTCCCTATGTCCCTCCCCCCAGCTCATTCTCTCTCATCTCTCAAATAAATAAATAAGTAAATCCCTAAAAAAGTTATTATTATTTTTTAAAGATTCCATTTCTTTATTTGACAGAGAGAAACACAGCCAGAGAGGGAACACAAGCAGAGGGAGTGAGAGAGGGAGAAGCAGGCTTCCCGCCGAGCAGGAAGCCTGATGTGGGGCTTGATCCCAGGACTCCGGGATCATGACCTGAGCTGAAGGCAGTTGCTTAACCAACTGAGCCCCCCAGGAACCCCAAATCTATGTATTTTAAAGAATATTAGTATATAGCTTCTACTTATAGAAAATAATACTGGTTATTTATTGATGTTAATTCTAAAAGATTCCGTCTTAAATTAATTAACTAAAAATTGTAGGAATTGAATAGGACTGTTGCAGAAATTGAACAGATGTTATTCACATGCAACAAAAATTGTGCATATGATGTGAAGGAGACCAAGCTAGGGAAACAGTGGAATATCGGTGCTCTTAGCTTTCTGACTCTAGCACGTCACTTCACTTTTTTTTGTACTTCACTTGTCTAAGCTTTGGTTTCCTCATACAAAATGGGAATTAGATCTTATGATCATCACATCAACTGTAAGCATCGTGAGCTTATGGCCACATTTTACTCATCTTTCTCTCCTAACTACCAACATAGTGAGAGAAACACTGCCATGTGGCTCAGAATAGGCTGTAAGATTCAATAAATTAACCGAAACTTCTTCAATTCTACCATTTGAGGGTGCCTCCAAGTCTATAGTAATTAGTATGCCAATTTTCTTTTCAGTTGCCAACTCACAGGGATATGTTGTAAAGCCACATGCTGAATATCCAAACATTGTTTACCTTTGTGCGTGTGTGTGCACGTGCGTGTGTGTGCGTGTGTGCGCGTGTGTGTGTGCGTGTGTGCGCGCGTGTGTGCGCGTGCGTGTGTGTGTGCATGTGTGCATGCGTGTGTGTGTGCGTGTGTGTGCCCTGGACATGTGATGTGCAAGGAAGCAGATAAGAGACGCGTCAGAAACAGTGAATGTCCTCAAAGAGCTTACAGGGAAGGCAGACGGAGGGCAAGTCAGGCGTGTAGGTGAGCGAACACAATGGGATGTGGCGAATTCCACCCAGTACGGGGAGGTGAGAGCTGCTAGCAAGTTTGAGGAGGTGAGGGAAGATGGCCGAGAAAGAAGAGGAGTTTAAAATAAAGGGTAAGAAGAAGGAGAACATTCTAAGTGTGTGTAAAGTCTCAGCAGTGATGTTTTTAAATGTATAATTTAACAAATTCACTAGCAAACAAGCAAAATGGTAGTGCCTGTTTCCTCCTGATTCAGGCATGGTGTTTGCAGACTGACATGTTTGTGGGTTGAGGCATTTGTTAGTGTTGCCTTGTCACCAATGGTTAGATTAACTATGTCCTTTTTTAATTTTCCAAAATATTCTCTAACTATAAGGATCTTGGCCAACTAAATTACTTTACCTCTTTTGCTTGCTTCTTTTGTAAGCATGGTGTGGTTGTTGGGGGGGCAGCATTTATAAGGACCTCAACTATGATTTCACTTATTTCTTTTGAAGACATTCTGAGCCGGTATAAGAGGATGGAAAGGGGCGAAGACAAGGGAGGCATGATCAGAGGCCACTGGTGGGGACTGGCACCTGGATGATGCCTACAAAGTGTGCCAAGGCAAGAAAGGCAAACCTGGCTAATGAATGTGCCCTACTGTGTTTGGGGGCTGATTAAAAGGAAACAAAGAAAGGGCCAGTCAGAGGAGGTAGAAGCCAGGAGCCTTCAACAAGGGACTGTTGTTTCCTTGCCAAGGAAGCTCTCCAGATAACTGGGGACAGGCACCTCCGGAGCCACTGGCTTTCCTTAAGCTTCATGCCCGTGTGACTGGCTGCTTCCATTTATCATCTTTCATTCCCCTCTTTCCTCCTCTTAGTTAACATTATAACTAAGGAAATTGGAAAGAAGAATTTCATCCTAGCAATAAAAACAATAGGCATTACAACGAAGCAATGATCAATTTGGCTTCATCGGGGAGGCATATTTCACGCTGACCGGACTCACTGACATCCATCAGTGTTCGTGCTGAGCTGTGTATGAGATCCACAGGGCTCTGTGACTTCAGGTATAAGGGAACCGATGATCCTGTAAGTGAAGCTACAGATACTTATGTATTAATAAATAAGAGGTATTGATAGCAGAATTTTGATATAGATATTTCTAAAGCTGCTTATTAGAAACTCAATTAAATTTTAAAGTGGTTTTTCTTTTCAGTTTTCCTCTAGTCCGAAACCACCGATTCCTTAAATCCCGAAACTTCAAAATATATTCACTTCCCTCAGCCAACATTAGTCACAAATAAGGAGGAAAACAAACCCCGCTCAACAAAAGCTGACATTCCAGGGAGCGGGGGTCCTCCAAGCATCATCATAGAAATAGCTGCTATCATTTGAAAGGTCAGTGACTCTTAGGGCTCCCTACCGTCCAAAGCCCTCATCCCAGGCGTGGACTTGCCTGCAGCCCCGGCAGCTTTGCTAACCCTTCGGTTCTCAGTGCAGCTGAGAACGCAGTGCTAGGCACAGCAGAGAGCTAGAAGTTTCCATGGTTATAGGAGACAGAAGGCAGCCTGGGGTGGGTGTGCTGGTCTAGAGGCTGGCTCTACAGCGCCGAAGAGGAGAAGAAGAAAATGATCCAAGAGAAAGAAAAGACTTAAACATTCTACGAGTTATTTCTTTCCTGTCTCTCTCCTTTTGTCGTCTCCATAATCCATTCTGTATCCTTTCTTCTTTCTGCTGTGAGAGTGATTAAAGGTCTCAACAGTTTGCAAACAGAAAAAAATGTTAATGTTTTGAATAACTGATAATAAACTTAATCTCAGTGAGGGCGGAGAAAGAGGAATCTATTTGATCTCATCAAAGAAAGTATCCCAGTGTAATGTGATACTGTTCTAAATCTCACTTTTCTAAGGCTTAAATCTCTCTCCCTCCGGCGGAGGCTAGTTCTTGGTTCAGGAGCAGCCGCTATCCCTGCCGCTGGGAGAGGAGTTGCGGAGTTGGCGTGCCCTTTATTCCTCGGCCTTCTCGTCTTTTCCCAGCTGTTTCCCCTTGGAGCTGCATCCCTCGCTGGAGCAGCCACAGAGCTGGAGGGCAGGGCAACCGTCTTCCCGTGAGAGAGAAGGCAGTCTACAGAAATCCAGAAGCCTGGGTGTGCTCACTCTTTGTCACTCCTGCTGTTGGGTGCCTGCTCCCCAGTCTGGTTCCTGGCAGGATGGCGCGCACTCCGTGACAGCTGGGTCTCGTGGGGTGGGGAGGTGTCCATGACTCACACCGCGGTCGCTCTGTTTCTCATGGTCTCTGCTACAATGGGGATTGCAGTGTAGGTGGCATACGGAATTTACATGGCAGCACTCTGCTCCAAAGAGATCCCAACCCAAAAGATCGTCGGAGGATAATCAAACTTTCCTGTAGCTCTTGCCAACAGGACATGTTGTATCCCTTCAGGCTGGACAACCTGCTTTGCACAGTGATTACAAAGGCAAGCTCTTGGCTTCCCTCCTTCACTTAATCTCATTTGGGTCACAGAAACCAGCTGGGTTCTTGCTTTGATACCCAAATCTCCCGAGAACTAGGATGGCGATGCCCTCACTTTCTCTTTCCTTGGTGTGCTGCAAGTACAGTCCCTCTCATTCTGTTGGCCTAGGTACTGCCGAGCCTCTTGCCACCAAAAATATCCAGATAAATATCTGATACCAACCCTTAATTTCCAGAAACCCTGCAAACTTCAGAGGACTTCTATACAAAGTGTTTAGTTACTCCAATTCAGGGAAAAAGGAGGGATACTGGCAGGATTTTAGTTGGGCCAAGCTGGTAGAGTAGACAGCATTGAGAAAAAGTATCATAAGGAAAAATTGACTTTTGTGTATGTGCATATATATGTGTGCATGTGTACATAGTTCTATGAGTTTTAACACACACACACACACACACACACACATAGATAACACCACATATGTAAATTTGTGCAACCAATCTCCACTATAATCGGGAAACATAATGTTTATATCATCCCAAAACATTCACTTGTGCTCTTCCTTTATAGTTATACCTGCCCCTCACCCATAATCCCTGGAAATCATGGATCTGTTCTTCAATACCATAGTTTGGTGTTTTCAAAAATATCATAAAAATGGGATAACAAGTAGTAATTTTTTGAGACTTGCTCCTTTCACCCCGTCTCAAGGATTTTGAGGTTCAACCAAGTCATTAGTTATTGAATGTACCAGTAGTTGCTCCTTTCCAATGCTGAGTATCCCACTGCATGGGAGCTCCACACCTTGTCCCTCCACTTACCCCAAGGATATTGGTCTGTTTTTAAGTTTCAGTGATTATGAATATAGGTGCTATAAACATTCATGTACAGGTCATGTGTGAACATTAGCTTTGATTTCCCCAGGGAAAATGCTCAAGAAAGCAATTGCTAGGTCATATGGTAAGTACATGTTGAACTTTATAAAAAAAAAACAACACAAACAACTTGCTGTTTTCCTAGAATGGTTCTACCATTTTGCACTCCCACAACAACGTAGGAGAGATCACATTTTTCCTTTTGCCAGGATTTGGGTTTTCTTCTGTTTTATGTTTGTGCCATTCCAACATGGGAGTATTATCTCCTCCTGGTTTTAGCTTGCACTTCCCTAATGGCTATCCTTATCTCTTTAGGAAAGCAATTCTTCAAGTCCTGTGCCCATTTTTCCCTCTTAAACTATTTATTAGGTGAATTGTTTTCTTTCTTTTTTTTTCTTTTTTGAGTTTTGAATGTTCTTTATATATTCTAGATATAAGTCCTTTGTCTGATATGTGGCTTGTAAATATTTTATCAGTCTGTAGCTTATCTTTTCATTTTTTTCATTTTTTAAAAAGATTTTGTTTGTTTATTTGACAGAGAGAAATACAGTTAGAGAGGGAACACAAGGAGGGGGAGTGAGAGAGGGAGAAGCAGGCTTCCTGCTGAGCAGGGAGCCTGATGCGGGGTTCGATCCCAGGTCTCTGGGATCATGACCTGAGCGGAGCGTAGTCGCTTAACCAACTGAGCCATCCAAGCACCCCTCTTTTCATTTTCTTAACAGTGTCTTCACTAAACAAAATTTGATGGACTACAATTTATCATATTTTTTCTTATGTAGATCACGCTAATGGAATATCATGTCTAAAACCTCTTTGTTTTATGGTTATAGGTTTTAGATTTAAGCTTATTATCCATTTTATTTTTTGTCTGTGAGCTTTATTTTTATTTTTTTTAAGATTTTATTTATTTATTTGACAGAGAGAAATACAGCCAGAGAGGGAACACAAGCAGGGGGAGTGAGAGAGGGAGAAGCAGGCTTCCCACCGAGCAGGGAGCCTGACGTGGGGCTCTATCCCGGGTTTCCGGGATCATGACCTGAGCCGAAGAAAGTCGCTTAACCAACTGAGCCACCCAGGTGCCCCTGTGTGTGAGCTTTAAATTGAGGTATCCGTTTTTGTTTTTGTTTTTGTGTAACGGTGAGCTGTTGTTCCAGCATCATTTATTGAAAGAGCTATACTTTCTTCATTGAATTGATTTTGCATTATTGTTAAAAATGAAATAGTCGGGCGCTTAGGTGGCTCAGTCTTTAAGATGCTGCCTTCAGCTCAGGTCATGATCCCAGGGTCCTGGGATTGAGGTCCACATCAGGCTCCTGGAAACTGCTTTTCCCTCTCTCACTCCCCCTGCTTCTGTTCCCTCTCTTGCTGTGTCTCTCTCTGTCAAGTTAATAAATAAAATCTTTTAAAAAAATGAAATAGTCATATTTGTGTGTGTCTATTTCTGGACTCTGGTCTTTCCCTTGATCTATATGTATTTCTTCATGAATACCACTCCGTCTTATTACTGTAGCTTAAAGTCTTAAGATTGGATACTGTGATTACTCAACTTCATTATTCTTCTAAACTGTTTTAGTTATTCTAGTTCCTCAACCATTCATATATGTTTTAGAATCAGCTTCTTTATATCTTCAAAAAAGTCCTGCTTGGGACAACCCTCTCAGGTCCCCTCCCTCTTTGGGAGCTTTGTACCTTTACCAATAAACTTTATTATTCCTCAATAAACTTTGTTTTGCTGCCCACAAAAAAAAAAAAAAATCCTGCTTGTATTTAGGTTAGTATTACTTTAAATCTATAGATCAGCTTGGTGAGAATCGGCGTCTTTAACCTGCTGACTCTTCCAATTAATGAACACAGTATGTCTCCATTTATTTCATCTTCTTTTGCGTTTTTCTTTAATGGATATTTCTTAGGTTTGGCATGTAGCTCCTGAGTATTTCTTTTTAGACTTTACCTAACGATTGCAATTTGGGAACTTATTATAAATGGCATATTTTTTGTTTTAGTGTCAACTTTTCTTTTTTAAATTACAGTAAAACACACATAACATAAATTTTATCGTTTAAATCTTTTTATTTTATTTATTTATTTTATTTTATTTTATAAGTAAACTCTACTCCCAACGTGAGGCTTGAATTCCCAATCCTGAGCTCAAGAGTCCTAATCTCTACCAATTGAGCCAGAGAATCACCCCTCATTTTAACCATTTTAAAATGTACAATTCAGTGGCATCAAGTACTTTCATAATGTCATACAATTATCTCCTCTATCTAGTTCCAAAACATGCTTATTACCCCAAAAGTAAATGGTATTCTTTTTTTAAAGTTCAGTTTCAATTGCACATTGTTAGGATATGGAAATAAGTCTCTTCCGTGTTTACTTTTATCTTATGACCTTTCTAAATTCACGTACTAGTTCCAGGAGCTTTGTTGGAGACTTCTTGGGATTTTCTACATGGACAATCATGCAGTCCATAAATGAGGATGGTTTTATTTATTCCTTTCCAATCCACTGGATTTTCCCTTTATTTAATTTAATTTTTAAAATTACTGTTTGGTTCTTCTCTGTATCTTCTGATACTTTCTATGTTAATATTTCTTTCAAGAATGTTTGCAATTACTTATTTGAGTGCTTTTATAACAGCTGTTCAAAGTCTATGTCAGATACACCAGTATCTATGCCGTCTTGTTGATATCTGCTGATCATCTTTTCCCACACGAGTTAACATTTTCCTGGTTCTTTGTAAGCCAAGCAATTTTGAATTGTATCCTGGACTTGTTGAATATTACCTTATGAAGAGCCCCTGGGTGGCTCATTTGGTTAAGCGACTGCCTTCGGCTCAGGTCATGATCCCGGAGGCCTGGGATTGAGCCCCACATCGGGCTCCCTGCTTGGCGGGAAGCCTGCTTCTCCCTCTCTCACTCCCCCTGCTTGTGTTCCCTCTCTGGCTGTGTTTCTCTGTCAAATAAATAAATAAATAAAATCTTAAAAAATATATGTATTACTTTATGAGACTCTGAGAACTGTTTAAATCAAATGAAGAATATTGTTTTTGTTTCAGCAGGTAACCAACCTGGTCGAGTTCAGGCTACAGGGACAACCCTTCTTTTGTCCAATGTCAGTTCAATTTTCAAAGCTTTTACTACTTAGATTCATGTCACAGGTGTAGTACTCAGGGGTTAGTGGGGGACCTGGGTGGAGTTTATCCATTAACTCAGTTCTCAAATTCTTTGATTTGCTAATTAGGATCAAATCCATGTGTGGACAAGACAGGCTGGAGCCTAGGAGCTCACCAACAATGTTACCTGACCACTTTGCCCAGAGGCTCCCTCCCCACTATCTCCCTAGTATTTTCCAGGTCCCTAGTTCCCTCCTTTTGTTCCCCGAGCCACAGACTTTCTCCTTCCTGCACGGTTCTGCAGCCTGCAGCCGAGTGACAGGAGTAGATATGAGAAGGTGAGAATGAGAGAGAGGAAAGAAAGGGAAAGCCATGGGGTTTGATCCTACTTCTGAGAGCAGCAACTCCATTGAAGAGAGAAAAGTGTCTCTCCTTTGAGTTTTGGGAGTTTGGGCTTTGGCAGGCCTCTGCTGCCGCTACGATCACGCTGCCACCGTTGCCACGGGATAATCTGGTTTTGGGGGCCTGCAAAATCGGAGAAGATAAAAAAGGAAGAGGGATTTCTCCCTCCCTCTCTGAAATTGAGTAGATCCCTTCATTGCTTCTCCAGCCAGAACTAGAGTGCTTCTCCTGATCTGTCTCCATGCATCACACAATTCCACGTTCCCGGCTACCTTGGTTTCAGGCTACACACAGGAGGGGAGACAGAAGGTAAACCGACCAGCAGCTCAGTGCTCTTTTGAATTAGAGTCTTCTTCCCTGACCCGCCTGCTGCTACATTATTTCCTTGTTTGTGTCTTCAAATATCTGAACCACGCTTCCTCTGTTTTAGACCTGCTTCTAGTGAGAGAACAGATAGCATGTGCTTATGCCGTCAGACCTAGAACAGAACTTCTGGCAAGTGTTGCCTAGCATAATTTTTTTAATCCAGCCAATTTTGATTTGTAGAAGCATTGTTAATTAAGACATAATTACATAAAATTTGAATAAAATATTACTAGATCTATCCTCTTTCCATGCTTCATCTTTCTCTTCTGAAAAGTGAAGATAATGATAATTTTACTTTAGAGTTGTTATGATATTTAGATGAAGTAATGTATATGTAACACATAGAATTGTGCCTCAAACATAGTGTTATTTAAGCTTTTGGGTATGATCATCATGCACTGTTAGACATTAATAATTTTTGTAACATTAGATCTATTTTTTATATTTCAAATATATATGCAAATGGACAGAAAAAGACAAATTTTATGCAATTTTATAGAATGTAAGAAAAATGTAAGGTAAATATAATATTAATTTTATACTAATGTGTGAAAGCTAAGCAAATAAAATATAATGAAATTCAGATCTGAAAATTAAGCAATAAGAAATCCACTGAAAATTTGGAGTTCTTTATTATAGATAACAATTTGTAAAAATAAACCATAGTTTTCCTTGAAACTTACTGCAAACGTGAGTTTTCTTATTAGATAAATATATAATTTCTCCTTGTCTCTCTGAAGAACAATTTAGCAAGAACCCAAAACTCATTTCATTCTAAATGCTGAAAAAATTAGGATTCCCTGCTAAAAGGGAAAGCACTGAGTCTTATTTTTCAAACAGATAACAGATAACACCTGCTGAGTTGGATTTCCCTTGAAAATTCCTGTCCAGTTTGCTTCGGAAGTGTCCCCTCCACTCTTGCTGTTGTTTCTATACAGGGACAGTCACACTGACAGCTCAGCACATTCTGTCAGGCTTTTTGTTGTTCTTTTTGTTGTTCTCAGACATTCTTGGGGCTTAGTCTTTAAGTCAGGAGTGGGATATTCACTTACAGTTTTTCAAAGGAGCAGAGCCATAATTTTAGCTTGGTTAGCTTACACCACTCTTTAATTTTGTTCATATATCTAAAATGTCAACATAGTCCAACCCTGTTTCTCCTTAGAAATATTTTCTTCAGGGTCGCCTGGGTGGCTCAGTTGGTTAAGCGACTGCCTTCGGCTCAGGTCATGATCCCGGGGACCCGGGATCAAGTCCCACATCGGGCTCCCTGCTCGGCGGGAAGCCTGCTTCTCCCTCTCTCACTCCCCCTGCTTGTGTTCCCTCTCTGGCTGTGTTTCTCTCTGTCAAATAATAAAATCTTTAAAAAAAAAAAAAAAGAAATATTTTCTTCAAATGTAAAGAAAATTACCCCATAATTCCCCAAATTGTGCCGACTTAGATTATACAAGTACTATATGCATAGTCTGAATGGAAAAAATGACTATCTCCAAAAGGTTGTCTCACTAAACCTTTCTACTTCTACATTGTATCTTACCTGACCCCACTCCCGGCTCTCAATAGTCATCCTCTAAACTGTGTACACCCAACTGGAAGAGAGCAGGTTGACGTCTCCTTATTCTGCCCTTAGCGCCCTTTGCCGGTGGGGCTAGTTCAAGATGAGGCTTACAGAGGACAGGGCTGTTTCTGAATATTGGAACCCATCTTCCCACCCCTCTTCCCTTATGCTTCAGAGGAGCAGGCACAGAGTGTGTCCTTTATATGGCTGACCTCTGAGGAGAAGTGACAGTTATAATGTGGTCTGGGCTCTCAGGGATTATCTCCAAGACTAGTCTGGAGTCCCCAGATTTCCTTTCCTCCAGACTCCTGTACAGTCAGCTGGCAGGCCCCTCAACTTAAATTTTTCTCTCCTAGCAACTTATGGGTGTGAGGAATGAGAGGCACAGTGTCCACTGGTCAGTAAGAGGCGACAATGGGAAAGTTTTTATTAAGAGAATATAAATGCTAACTAGCTGTTCTAGGAGGCTTAGTTATGCGCTTCTCCACTGCTAGACATCCTGTCCATTCAAACCGCCCATCAATGCATAGATAGCATGGCCTTGAGGAAAGCCTTCAGAATATCTACAGGTTAGGTCAGGCACTTTCCTCGATGACCAGAGCTTTCTGACTTCTATAGGGAGATTGTTTGACCTAACAGTGTTTCCAGGAGACTTTAGTCACTTATAATATTGTCTTTGTAAATTTTTTTCCATAAGTAAATATCTCTAAAGTTAAGGTTTGATGTTCTAATTATATGCTTTCTAGTATATGTTAAAATACATATACCTAACGATCAAAATATGTCACAATCTCTAAGGCGGGACACATGTATCAGTATTTCAAAGATCCCCAGGTTATAACAATGTCTGGTCAATGTTGTTGAAACCTCATGCTTTAGAGGTTGTTGTGAAAAGAAAATGAAATGCTGTACATGATTGTCTACCCTACTAGCTGGTACGGAAGTGTTGGTTTTCTTACACTTCTACTAACAAAGTGGGTATTTCCTTTATACCCTTGGCTAGTCGCTGAAAAATCTCAAATTACAAATAAATGTGCTTAATAAGGTGGTGTATTCCAAATACACCTCATTGGCTTCTGTCAGTGAAATTAAATTCCTTCTGATTTCATAATACAGAGAATAAAGGGGGGCTTCTGTTTTGTCAATGGTGGTTACTTCAAGCTCCTTTCTGTAGAATAGTATTACCATTAAGCATATGGCTTAATGCTTAGATGGAAGGTTGGCCATAAAATCCAAAGAAAGTTGTTGTTGTTTTGTTTTGTTCTGTTTTACGGTGGCATCAGGCTCTTGGTATGTCATTGTGAATAAACAGGTAGGGTTTTTACCCTCTTTTAGATTATGATCTAATGAAGGAGAAAGACCACAAATAAAACAAGCAAATGGATGAACAAACAAACAGAAAATAGAATTACAAATTGAAGAAAGTACTACAAAGAAAAAGAATAGAGAGCTGTGGATGAAAATAACTGGAAGAGGTAAAAGAGTGTACTTTACATTCAATAGTTAGGAAAGACCTTTCTGAAATAAAAATATTTATGTTAAGACCTAAAGGGTGGGAAGAACTTTACCAAAAGAGTAGATAGAAAGAGCATTTCAGGTTGGAGTGCAACGTCCTGAGGTTGGAAAAAAGCTTGATGAATTTAAGCAATTGAAAGCAGAGCAATGTGATAGGGTCCCAGGAAGAAAACAGGAAACAGCATGCTGATTTACTTATTACGTATGTATTTTGGTTTATTCCAAATGCTATGGGAAGTCATTGAAGAGTTTGGGCAAGGGGCGTACTGTAATAGAATATGTATTTTTAGATCACTCTGACCACAGACTGGATACAGGCAAGAAGAGAGAGAACAAGTTTAGAGACTATTCAGTGGTTCATGAGAGAAATGATATGAAAGTGAACATGAGATACATTTTGAAGAAGGATTGACAGATGATGGAAAAGAAATAGAGGGGTTGATTAAGGGTGAAGGAAGAATCTTAAAGAGCTTGGACTATGGAAAAGACCCTAGACAAATAATGTGATGTGTGTTGGTGGGGTGGGGAATATAAGAACTCAGTTGGGATGTGTATAGTCTGACATGTCTCTGAGTTCATCCAAAAGGAGCGGTTAGGGAAGCAGCTGAGCTCTGGAGAGAAGGTGGAGCTGAAGATAAAGTTTTAGGAATAATCATCATATTGAAGATATTTAGTTCAACAGATTATAGGTGAGATTACTCAGGGAAAGAATGTAGAGGGAAAAGTACAGGAGTTCAGGACAAAGCATTAGGCCTCTAAGGATTTAGAGATCTGGCAGTAGAGGAGTCCAAACGATCCCAAGGGTCAGGCACAGACACTGGCCAATCTGAAGAAATGCTAGTGGCATCCCTAAAACAGGGTCTTGGAAGCCCCCTCCTGTGCTGTATTAAGTAAATGTTGACCAGGACCCAGAAAAGTGTCCAAGAGAGCAGAAAGCCCAGGGCAGAAGTGGAGGACTATAGCTATTGAAGTGCTATGAAGTATTTCGATATTTTAGCAACATGTGTAGTCCAATGATACAGAGCAATTGAGTATCAGTCCTGGATCTTGCAAAGGAACAGAGGAGTGACTAGAGTGATAGGCAGAGTTTGTGGTGTCTTAGAACCTTGAAGGGTTAATCGTGTCGAACATTGCTGAGATGAGGCAACATTCAGACCTTGATGAGAGATTTCAGTGGAAAGATGGGAATGAAGCCAAATTACAGTGGGTTGAGGAGTAAATGAAGAACAGTACGTATATGCCACTCTGAGAAATTTGGCTACAAAATAGAGAAGAAAATCAAAGAAGTAGATGGAGGGATGCACAAAGAGACAGTAAAATGTATTTGCATGTCAATGAGAGTAATATAGGAGATTAAGTTTTGATGATTTGGAGTCTAGGAGAGAACCAAAGTAATTAATACTCCATCCTCCTCCCTCTGGTAACCATCAGTTTGTAAAAGTCTGTTTCTGGGTTCCCCTCGCTCTTTCTTTTGTTCCCTATGTTCCTTTGTTTTGTTTCTTAAATGCCACATATGAGTGAAATCATATGGTATTTATCTTACTCTAACTTATTTTGCTTAGCATAATACTCTCCAGCTTCATCCATGTTGTTGCAAATGGTGCGATTTCATTCTTCTTTAGGGCTGAGTAATATATTCCATTGTATACAGAGACCAACTCTTCTTTATCTGATCATCTGTTGATGTACATTGGGGCTGTTTCCATAATTTGGCTGTTGTAGATAATGTTGCTATAAACATTGGGCTGCATGTATCCCCTATGAATTACAATTTTTATATTCCTTGGGTAAACACCTGGTAGTGCAGTTGCTGGATCATGGGGTAGTCCTATCTTTAACTTTTTGAGGAACCTCCATACTTTTCTGTAGTGGCTGCACCAGCCTCCACTCCCACCAATGGTGCAGGAGGGCTCCCCTTTCTCCACACCCTCACCAACAACTGTTGTTTCTTGTGTTGTTGATTTAGCCATTCTGACAGCTGTAATGAAATATCTCATTATGGTTTTGATTTGTATTTCCCTGATGATGAGTGGTTTTGAGCATCTTTTGATGTGCCTATTGGCCTTCTGTCTTCTTTGGAAGATATCTATTCCTGTCTTTTGTCCATTTTTAAATTGGATTATTCTTTTTTGGGGGTAATGAATTTTATAATTTCTTTATATGTTTTGGATACTAAGCCTTTATCAGATATGCCATTTGCAAATACCTTCTTCCATTCTGTCAATTGCCTTTTAATTTTGTTGACTGTTTCCTTTCTTGTACAGAAGATGTTTATTTTCATGTAATCCACATAGTTTATTTTTGCTTTTCTTCCCCTTGCTTCAGGAGACATATCTAGAAAAAAGTTTCTACAGTTAATGCCAAAGAGGTTATTGCCTGTGTTCTACTCTAGGATTTTAATGGTTACATGCTTTTTATTTGGGCCTTTAATTCATTTTGAATTTATTTTTGTGTGTAGTGGAAGACAGTGATCCGGTTTCCTTCTTTTGCATGTCGTCATCTTGTTTTCCCAACACCAGTTGTCCAAGAGACTTTTTCCCATTGGATATCCTTTACTGTTTTGTTGAAGATTAATTGACCATATAGTCGTATGTTCATTTCTGGGTTTTGTATTCTATTCCATTGATCTAGCTGTGCTGGTACCATACTATCTTGATCACTACAGCTTTGTAATATAACCTGAAGTCCTGCATTGTGATGTCTCCAGCTTTGCTTTTCTTTTCAAGGTTTCTTTGGTTACTCTGGGTCTTTTCTGTTTCCATACAGATTTTAAGATTATTTTTTCTAGCTCTGTGAAACATGCTGATGGTATTTTGATAGGGATTGCGTTGAATGCATAGATTTCTTTGGGAAGTACAGACATTCTAACAGTATTTGTTTTTCCGATCCTTGGAATGTTTTTCTGTTTCTTTGTTTTGTCTAACAGTATTTGTTTTTCCGATCCCATGGAATGTTTTTCTGTTTCTTTGTGTCGTTTTCAATTTCTTTCATCAGTGTTTTATAGTTTTTAGAGTAGACATCTTCCCCTCTTCCATTAGGTTTATTTCTAGGTCTCTTACTGGTTTTGGTGCAATTGCAAATAGGATTGTTTTCTTGATTTCTCTTTCTATTGTTTCATTATTTGGTACAGAAATGCAGAAGATTTCTGTACCTTAATTTTGTGTCTTGCAACTTTACCGAATTCATGAATCAGTTCTACAAATATTTTGGTGGAGTCTTTCTGGTTTTCTAGATATAGCTTCATGTCATTTGCAAATAGTGAAAGTTTGACTTCTTCCTTGCCAATTTTGAAGGCTTTTATTTCTTTTTGTTGTCTAATTGCTATGGCTAGGACTTCTAGCACTATGTTAAATAACAGTGGTGAGAGTGGACATCTCTGTCTTATTACTGACTGTAGAGGAAAAGTTCTTAGTTTTCCCCCATTGAGCATGATATTAGCTATGGGTTTTCATAGATGGCCTTTATTATGTTGAGGTATGTTCCCTCTAAACATATTTTGGTGAGAATTTTTGTCATGAATGCATGTTTGTACTTTGTCAAGTGCTTTTTCTGCACCCATTGGAGTGATCATAAGGTTCTTACCCTTTCTTTTATTAACATGGTGTAACAAGTTGTTTGATTTGTGAATACTGAACCACTCTTCCAACCCAGGAACAAATCCCACTTGATCATGGAGAATGGTTCTTTTAATGTACTGTTAGATTCAGTGTGCTGGTATTTTAGAGATTTTTGGCACTTATGTTCACCAGGGATGTGGTCCTGTAGTTCTTTTTTTCAGTGGTGTCTTTATCTGGTTTTGGTATCCAGGTAATGCTGACATCAAAGAATGAATTTGGAAGTTTTCCTTCCTTTTCTGCTTTTTGGAACAGTTTGAGAAGAATGGGTACTAACTCTTCTTTAAATGTTTGGTGGAATCTCCTGTGAAGCCGTCTAGCTCTGGACTTATATTTGTTGGGAAGTTTTTGATTACTGATTCAATTCTTTTGCTGGTTATCAGTCTGTTCACTTTTCTGTTTCTTCCTGTTTTAGTTTTCATAGGTTATATGTTTCTAGGAACTTATCCTTTTCTTCCAGATTGTCCAATTTGTTGGCATATAGTTTTTCATCATATTCTCTTAGCCATTGTATTTTTGTGGTGTTGGCTGTTATTTCTCTTCTCTCATTTGTGATTTTATTAATTTGGGACCTTTTTTTTTTTCTTTTTGGTAAGTCTGCCCAGAGGTTTATCAATTTAATTAATTTTTTCAAAGAACCAGTTCTCGGTTTCATTGATCTATTCTACAGGTGTTGTTTTGTTTTGTTTTCAGTTTTTATATCAACTCTAATCTTTATTATTTCTTTCATTCTGCTGGCTTTAGGTATTGTTTGTTGTTCCTTTTCTAGCTTATCTAGAGTGTTGATTTGAGATTTTTCTTGCTTCTTGAGATAGACCTGTACGACTATCCCTCCTACACCATTTTGCTGCCTCCCAAAGGTTTTGAACCATTGTATTTTTATTTTCATTTGTTCATGTGTTTTTAAATTTTTTTCTTTCATTTCCTGGTTGACCCATTCATTGTTTAGTAGCACACTGTTTAACCTTCATGTATTTGTGGTCTTTCCAAACTTTCTCTTGTGGTTGACTTCTAGTTTCATAGCACTGTAGCCAGAAAAGATGCATGGTATGATCTTAGTCTTTTTGTACTTGTAGAGGCCTGATTTGTGACCTAATATGTGATGTCCCATGTGAGGGCTTATCCTTTCTTGATGAAGAATAGTAAACTAAGGTCATTGTCAATAGTCCAGGAGATAAGATGGAATTTGGGGAGCAAAAGCAGTTTCTGCTCAATTTCCTTTTGCAAATTTTGAAAAGAATGATGATTCAACACAATGAATCCTTTTATTATATGTTTTATCTTTCTGTTTCATCTTATTTTTGTCTTTGTATATTTTGAATTGCTACAACGGAGGAAGGGGTTAGCAAGGAATACTCAAATATATTTGCACCAGACAGATATCAGTGTTCACTTAGTTTCAGAATATGAAAACTAGAAAACCAGAGGAGAGGTTTGGAATAGCTGATAAGGAAGCCGGCACAGACACCGTATATATTTTGGAGTCTGAATGGAATGTTTGCTCTCTGTTGAAATTTGAAAGTGAAGGCACTGCCCTGCTAACATGGTCTCCACTAAGCCATATCTTGGTTTGCCCATGCATTTTTCTGTCCTAGTAAGACTGAATGCATGGAACATGTCCAATCTTTCCATCAGGAGCCTTCTCTTTACTTTGTAGTTACACAATGAATAAAAAATATGACTCGCTTATCTTCAACTAAGAAGAACAGTTCCAAGACACATTTTAGATTTAAAATAAATATTCAAACATCCAGATTCTGCCTGGCCTGATTAATTAGGGTGTAAGAGAGTCAAATTTCTTTCTTTATTTGTAAAGCTACAAACTGCCCAGAGGCCACAACAGATTTCTTTTGTGGCTCCTGATTGTTAGATTTTGCATTGAAATATCTTTTGTCCATTTGTACTTGAAAAAGATGAAAGGGAAGGAAGTCATCCCATGAGAAAGTCGCTGTAAATGATCACATTTAGATGAGATTAAAACTCGAAGAAGCGCAAAAAGGGCACAGTATTTAACATCAGGGAGGAAAAGAAAATTCAGACCAAGAAACAAATATTTTCAAGATAATAGAATTATCTTTCAGGGGACTATATCTTAATAGGCACACAGCAGCACTTTCCGTATGAGAGCAAATGATTTGGGGAAGCAATGTGTTCTCTTGGCGTATACATCAGCGTGCAGTGTGGGGACTGAAGCCGAATCGGGCTGAATTCTGTGCCTACCTCTGTTTGGTAGAACGGCTTTACAGTCCTGTTTAAGGTAATCTGAATACAGGAAAGGAACCACTGAGAAGATTAAATCTCTGTGGTCACAGGTCACAGAATGGGGTGTGGATTTGAGCATACTCGCCCTAATTGTGTAATTTTGCTTTGTCAACACACTTTATCTTTAGCATCAATTCTAAACTTACCCTCTGAGCCTTTTGCCTTTTCTTGCTATCTTGAAGATTGAAATAGCCCTTTTACCCCAGAACTAGTGATATAGATCACTGAAAAATCTACAAGTCATCTAGGAAGTAGACGTGTCATTAGTTATGTATGAACTGCCTCATCAGTAACCTTCAGCTATTATATTAGTTAGAGGAGGCTAACCTCTTCCTTGGCAACATAGCAACCCCTGAGTCTCAGTGGATTAACACAACAAAGGTTTATTCTTGCTCATGCAAATCACATAAGAGAAGAGAGCTCAAGAAGGTTATGCTAAGGCTTTTCACTGACACAGTCCAGAAATGACATATATATCTCTTTCACTAACATTAAATAGACAAGTCACACTGTGTCCCTACCTGCAAAGGACCTCAACATGTGGTTTTCCATGTGCCCAGGAAGAAGAAATAGGATAAACAAGCCTCAATCACAAATTTTCTTTCTGTTGGCATTATATATATCTTATAACCTATAACATATAACCGATAACTGATTTTCTAAATGACTAAGTTCAAAAGTCCTTCAAGCCTAGAATTGCAGATATACCAGAATTAACAATTGTTGGCATTGTTAGATGCAATTAAGGGGAAATTTTATTAGCAGATGCCTGTTTAAGAGCAGCCCTCTTAGGGAGGAAAAAAATACTATTTTTATAAAATAGTTTCAGATTCATTAATTAGCTCACATATATTATTAAAACTAAGATCACCAAAAACATTAATTCTCTGGACTGCATTTGGCAAATTCCCAAGTGAAGATGCCTTGCTACATTTTTCATCATAAAGAGAAGTACGGGAGACGGGAGGAAGAAAACAGAGACATATGGGGCAAAGAACTTGGATCCATGCGAGATGATTATGGAGCTCTGGAAACATAATCTCCTTGCTCTCTCCCTCCCTTCCTCCCTTCTTTTCACTCTTCTTTCCTTCAACAAGTGTCATTCAGTCTCTGCCATCTGCCACAGACTGCCAGGCACCAGGGAAACGCCCACAGACAGGGTAATCCTTGTCCCTATATTAGGGCAACATGGGGCGCTATGACAGATAAACCCCAAAATCCCACTGTATTGACACAATAGAAGTTTTCTTTTAATTTACGTAAAATCCGAAGTGTGTGTTTCAGAGAAGTGGGAGGCTGTTTTCAATCAAGTAGTTCACTCGCAGGGCTCCACACATTTTACACGTGGCTTCCAAAGTGCTTGAGGGCAACAAGCCAGCAGAAGGGAAAGTGCACGGATGATCTCATAGAGGAGATGTTTATAGGCCTGGCCTGGGTGTACGCTGCAGCACTGCCATTTCCAAATGCAAGGAGGGAGGCTCAGAGCAGAAAAGACTCCATGGACCATACGGAAACAGGCTGAAGGAGCCCTCTTTTGATTTAGAGGAACAAAAATAAAAATTATATTTATTATTCACTTGTTCAACAAATAATCATTAGTGCCTTCTCTTTCAAGCATTGTTCTAGGTACAGAAGATACTACAGGGTAAAAGATGGACACAATTCTTCTCTCATTAGACCAATGGTAAAGTTTAAAATATCCCTAACCAAAAAAATTCTACTTTTTAGGTCTATTCTCTTAAGAAAATCTTGTACAAGGTGCCTGGGCGGCACAGCCCATTAAATGCCTGCCTTCACCTCAGGTCACATTCCCAGGCCCTGGGATGGAGTCTTGCTTTGGGCTTCTTCCTCAGCAGG
>PITA01011510.1:0-66359 GCA_004023965.1 Spilogale gracilis | reverse complement strand
TGTCACCTCCTTTGGCAATAATGTGTATTTGGAGCCATCCCCTGAGAGATCTGCCATCCAGTGTCACGCCCATGACCACTTGGTTGTGCTGTGTCTCACATAATTCCAGTCTCATCAAGCTCAGCCCAGGAGGGCATGCTTGGTGCAACAATGTCCTATTAGCCACATAACAGATTACATTTTATTTGTCACATAAGAGGGGTGAGGAGTTGAAAAAATCAGTGTCCTGGAGGATATGGAAAACTTCCTGATTCACCGCCTCCATCAGAACCATCCATGCATCTTTCCCTCTGTTTGGCTTATAGAAATCACCATCATCCCACCTGCTCCTTTTATCTTCCTTTCTTCTCTCCTTCGGCAACCCACAGCATGTCTTTTACGCTCCTCATTACACTCCCTACTCTTCATGAAAGCACTGCCTTTCATTGAAGGTGATTAAAATGTATGAGCTCTCACTGACTGTGGCTACCTTGGAAGGCCACCTGTATCCTCCGACAGAACAAATAAAAATTAATCCTAAGTGCTCATCAGCCTCAGGGAGGGACCTCAGCTCCACTGGAGTGGAATTAGAAAATTGCCTTTCAGGGGTAACTTTTGATGGGAGGGGTGGCAGCACAGAAATTCCGATGAGGTGGAGGGCAAGGGAAGGCGGGTGAGCAGGCACATCCCTGATTTGGAAGTGTTCAAGGACCCATCATGGCACACAGCGCGGCCCAAGTCTGCTGCCTGACCCCGTGAGGGTGGGGAGGGGTGATGGGAAAGAAACAGCAGCTGTTGGACTCACACGTTGTGTTTCTATGTCTCAAGGCTCAGTTAATGGGTTCCTGGGGGTATCGGAGCCCTCTCTTGGCTTGAAAACGTGGAGTGGTAGTTGAGAGCTGACACAGTTGATCATGTCTTCAGCTTTCTTGAGTATAGGAGTACTGAGTCCTCAGCATCGGAATATATGTGTGTTTGTGTGCCTGGTACTTGGTTACGTGTTGTTGATCACAGGGAGGTTTATACAAATCGGGGAGGTCGTAGGCCTGGGATAGTATGTTTAATTAAAAATTATTCCCTTACCTATGTGCTTCTGCTAAATAAATAAATAAGTAAATAAATAACTATCCCTCTTAGGTTGTTTGCAGTTTATTCTTTGCAAAGATTAGTGCAGGCTGAGATGACTGAGAGAAATGGAATTCCTGGTCTGTGCTGTGTGGGATTATTACAAATGTCCTCCCCTTCCCTGCCCCTCTCCCCCTCCCTCCCTTACCTTCCCTCCCTTTCCCCTTCCCTTCCCCCTTTCTTCTCCTCTCCTTTCTTTCCTTTTTTATATGTTTATATGTACACAAAAATGGTCTGGAAGGATAAACACAAAAATGCCACATGTAGTTTATCTCTGTACAATGGGATTATAGGAAACAAATCTTTTTTCTTTTTATTTAATCCCTATTTTCTAACTTTTCTACAGTGAAATCTGCTTCACAGTGGTATTTAAAGACAGGTTTTAAAAAAAGATAACGAAAAT
Source organism: Spilogale gracilis (assembly GCA_004023965.1). Lineage (NCBI taxonomy): Eukaryota > Metazoa > Chordata > Mammalia > Carnivora > Mephitidae > Spilogale > Spilogale gracilis. Next base: position 64,852 of record PITA01011510.1, on the reverse strand, counting down.
TCAGTTGGGGAATTGATTTTTTTTCTTATGTATAGAAGTACATAATTCCCTATCACTAAAGAGTTAGTTTTACGTCATGTTTTCATAAGAAATGGATTTATTTTGCTTAGTAGAAAACAAAGCATTCTTATAGACTGCTCTTTCAATAAAGAGGAAAATTGTTACTTAAATAACCTTTGATAGGCTGCTACAATAATAGTAACTTCTGTTATAATAATAGTAATGCAGTGTGCCAAGCACTTTACGTGTATTACTTCCTGTTGTTTCAACAATACTGCATGGTAGGTGGGATCATCAGTATTTTATAAATGGGGTACAGGGAGGTTAACCAGCCTGCCCGAGGCTGCCATAGTAGGTGAGGACTGGGCGGGGATTTGAGCAAATCTGACTCTAAACTTTGGTTCTTCTAGCCAGGATCACTGACGTGGGATCTTGTAGGAATTTGCTGTACCTCATGATTGCTGTTCGTCCCCGGACATGTTCGTTGTTCTACCTCGTGCCTGAATAACAAAATTGTTCACACCTCTGCAACCTTTTCTCCCCAAGGGCGTGTTATGACTGTTAAATTAATTATCTGTTGAAAAAAAAACCTATCCAAATAATAAAATTGCGTAACATAAGACAACATTCATAGAGTGCTCACCATGTGCCAGACATACCGCCTTTTATAGGATTTGTCTCTTTATGTCTTTACAACAACCCTGGGAGGTGGCTGTATCATTATGATCTTCATTTTGCAAATGTAAAAATGAGGCCTCAAGGACTGCAACTTAGGCAGGATCACCCAACTACTGAGTCTCTGAGCTGGTTTTGGATCTAGGCAGTCCTGCTTCATCAGGACAAGATACGGAAGAAAGTCTCAGCTTCCATCTTGCTGGTTTACGATTGTGAAGCTTCTTCCATGACGAAGCCATGGTTTGTGGGGGCTTTTTGAAAGAGAGGATGGGTTATGTGGAATCCCAAGAGTCCCTGAGTCCCTGAGTGGCCAGTCAATTCCTAATTCATAAGTGGGTTGCTACATGGACAGAATTTATCAATCAGCTGAGTTCTTCCCATAGACCTTTGTTGGAGAATATATTGAACTATTTAATGAATAGGCTTTCAGTAAAAACTGGATGGAGAGCATTTAGGGAAGATGATTTAAGGAGCGTAATCTCCATTTCTCTGCTGGATACGTTGAGTTCCATCTGTGGCTGGTCTTAGGTTATGAGAAGGTGACATTCTTGGACAACATATCCTTATCCATGAAAAATTGTTTTCATTAAGCTGTGTTTTTATATTAGCCTTCCGGTTGGTTTTGAAGGTTTCAATAAAATAATCTACGATATACTCCTTATGGAATATCTCTAAGAAATTTTCCTCTGAATTTTGTACTGGGAAAAGCTTTGGCTTCCCTGAGAAGCTAGTGTGTTTCTTCCCAAATAATAAGAATTGTGTAATTCAATGTATGGCTGCTAGGAAGCTTGGGAGTGGGTAGACAGTGTATTCAGCTAATGGGAGCCTGAGGTTCTGCGTTCAAAATCTGATCCTTCCTTTTACAGACCAGGGACCTTAGCAGATTTCTTAACTTCTCTGCTTTTCAGTTTCCTTCCCAATAAAAGGTAATGTTTCCTTGATTCTCAGCCAAACGTATTTTCTTTTTTTTATTTTAAATCGAAATCAAAGTTCTTTGTCGCCTCTTCTTTCTTAATGATGCTTTGTGTTCATTGAAATATAGTAGTTCTCTCAGTGGGTTATTATAAGAGCTATAGGAAGTGACACATACACATCTTTTAACACATGAATGTCATGAACGCTATGACCTTTTTCTTTCATATTGGTCCCAGGAACCACGATTTTCCTTGTTGCCTTATCTTCTTGCCTCTCTTAACTATTCTCTTCCTTTTATTTTGATTTTATTTGTTTTGGTTTGTTAGCCCTTTTTGAAAGCCAATGTAAATAAGTTGCCAAAAAAAAGTAGATAGTTGTATAAGGTGCATTAATTTTAAGTACCACTAGTTGAAACTCCGAATACATACTAACCTCTTAGCCACGAGAATAGTCAAGTCCATACCTACATATTCTTATACCAGAGGAAAAGAAATAATGACTTTCCATTGTCAGGCTTATTTAAGGGACACCATTAAAAAAGTAGCCCACATGAAATCAGTGATAATTATTGGTCCCAGGTAGTTTGACCTTCTCTCTCCTCAGCAGAACATGATTAGGAAAGACCGTTTTATGTTCTTTTGTATTATCCCCCCACCCACATCTCCTAAGTGCTTTAACTTCTTTGCTTTCTAAATAATTAAATTCCTGCTCTTCAGCAGTTCAATTCTGCCCATTATTAACAAGGCGTTTTTGTTTGTTTGTTGATTTTTGGTGGAGGTTTTTTTTTTTTTTTTTTTAAAGATTCTATCTATCTATTTGAGAGAGAGAGAGAATGAGAGAGAGCGAGCATGAGAAGGGGAAGGTCAAAGGGAGAAGCAGACCCCCTGCTGAGCAGGGAGCCTGATGCGGGACTCCATCCCAGGACTCCAGGATCATGACCCGACCTGAAGATAATCGCTCAACCAACTGAGCCACCCAGGCACCCCAACAAGGCGTTTTTTGAAAGTTATCTTCCACTTTGCCTCAGTGGCAGGTCTAGAATCTCTGCTTCACAGAAGTTCTCTCCATGTGCTGTGTTTCTGAAACACTATGCTGGTGTCAGGTGGGAGGGGGCACATAAAACTGGAAGGGGCGGAGAGAAGTTTGTTAAGTACCTACACCATCCCAGACCTTTGCTTGGAGCTTACGCACGCCGTCTCATTTGATCCTCATCGTAATATTGTTTTCACCTTCTTGTAAATGAAGAAACAATCTCAGAGTGGATGAATTTGTTCAAGCTCACACAGCCAGTAAACAGCCAGTTACATCTGTAACTTAAAGAAAGTCCAAAGCCCATAATCTTCCATGAATACTTCCTGAGGTCCTTGTCCTCTGTCATTTATTGGTTCCAGCATACTTTCATCCACGCTCTCAGGCACTTCATCATTCATTCAACCAGCAAACATTTATTAAGTGCCTGCTCTGCGTCAGGCACTGACCTGGGACCTGAAGATACAAAGATGAATCAGCCTTAGTCTCCCTTGATACATCACAGTGGAGGACATGGATGAGCCAACAGCGGCACACTGTGGACATGCATGACTGCAAAGTCCGTGTGCATGTGTGAGCATGGATGTGTACAAGCTAGTTGGGAGCCCTGCGCTTTCCCCACTGAATAATGTTAACATTCACCTGTTCCAAAAAGTTAGCAATCCCTTTCCCCATCCCTGCTATGTCTCTTTAAATTCATTCTCTATGCCAGCCAGAGTGGTTTTTCCAGATGTCTGTCTGCTTCTATCACTTTCCTGCTTTTGAAGCTCCTTGATGGTTCTTAATGGCCTCAGGATAAAGTGCAGACTTCTTAGCAAGGCTCCCTAGCCCCTTCTTGATCAGCTCTACATCTCCTTCCGCTGCTGCGAGGTGCTTGGTTCAGCGATCTGGGATTTCTGTGATGCTCTCATGTTACAGTCCCGACCTCTGAGCCCTGCATCATCTCGACCACCAAGTCTTTGACCCAGCTCTACTGAACTTGCAGATCCAAGGATCTAAAACCTGCCACATTTCTCTGAGCTCTGGCATTTGCCCTGGGTGTTTTCTTGCCTGGACCATCCTCTGCCTTCTACCTCCCAGCTCCTGCCTGACCTTCTTGTCTTTCACTGTCACCTCCTGTGGGAACATTCCCTGACCCCAGCACCTTGGTCAAGGGCCCCTGCTGCATGTTCTCACCTCTGTCTGCATGACTCTGTTGGGGCATTTATCACAGAGTTTTACAACTTTCTATAGATTTGTCTTTATCCTTTCTTGGCCTACAAGTACCAGGGGCTCAATCTTGTCCTCTCTTGAGTCCTCAGCAGCTGACACCCTTACTGCACATAGTAGGAGATTAATAAACATTGAGGGAGCGGATCATAAGTTTATACACCAACATGAAGAAAATAAAAACTGTTTATGACTTCATATAAGCAAGTATTAAAAAACGGTTAGCTTTTTTTTTCTTGTATTTTTTCACAGCCTGATAGTTAACTTATTATTGTGTCAGCTTGCCTGGATCATGGGAGGCCCAGCTGGCTGGTTGAACATGATTTCTGGATGTATCTGTGAGGGTATTTCTGGAAGAGATTAACATTTGAATTGGTAGACTGAGAAAAGCCTCCCAGTGTGGGTGGGCTTCATCCCATCTATCAAGGGCCTGAAGTGAACAAAAAGGTGGAGGAAGGGGCACCTGGGTGGCTCAGTTGGTTGAGCATCTGATCCTTAATTTCAGATCAGGTGATGATCTTGGGGTCCTGGGATCGAGCCCTGTATAGGGCTTCTCACTCAGTGGGGAGTCTGCTTGAGATTCTCTCCATCTCCCTCTTCCCCTCCCCACTGTGCGCTCTTTCTCTCATAAATAAATAAATCTTAAAAAAAAAAAAGGTAGAGGAAGGGAGGGTTCACTGTCTGCCTGACTCTTGGGCTGGGACATTCATCTTTTCCTGCTGTTGATACTCCTCGTTCTCAAGCCTTCAGACTTGGACTGGAGTCTACACCATCAGCTCTGGCTCTTGGGCCTTGAACCTGCACTACCCACTTTCCTGAGTATCCAGCTTGCAGGCAGGAGATTATGGGACTTTTCAGCTTCCATAGTTTTGGATATGTTTCCATGGAACTGGAGCCAGTTCCTGATAATAAATCTAATATGTAATATCTAATAAATGTACATGTCTATCTATCCTATTGGTTCTGTTTCCCCAGAGAACCCTACTACACATGGCTAAGTTGGTCGCTCCACACCCGGCCTGCAGATACAAGAAAGAGCACAAGTTAAAAATGTTGAGAAGCAACAGTAGAGGAAAGGAGGAGGCATGGGAAAGGCAGTGTGTAATTTACTGAGATGAGAATACTAGAATCTTTTGTCCTACAGCAGAGCATGCTGTGATTAACAAATAGGAAACAACACAAGCACACCCGTGCTAATGAAACTGCAGAAACATTTCTATAAAATCATGGCCAGCAGAAGGAGTGACTATGGAGCCAAAGGAAGATTTCTTTTGTGTGTGTGTGTGTGTGTGTGTGTGTGTGTGTATAATAATTTTTTTTATTGTTACTTAAATTTTTTTTCCAGTGTTGCAAGATTCATTCCCCATTCCCCACACCCAGTGCTCCACGCAATAGGTGCCCCCAGTACCCACCACCAGGCTCTCCCATCCCCCCATCCCCCTCCCTCCAAGTCCCTCAGTGTGTTTCTGTGTCCAGAGTCTCTGTTGTTTCGTTTCTCTCCCTGGATTACCCTACTTCCCAATTACTTTCCTTCTCCCACTGTCCTCCAGGTTACCCTTCATGCACTGCAAGTAAGTGAAACCATGTGATACTTGACTTTCTCTACTTGGCTTATTTCACTCAGCATAATCTCTTCTAGTCCAGTCCATGTTGCTACAAAAGTTGGATATTCATCCTTTCTGATGGAGGCGTAGTATTCCATTGTATATATGTACCACATCTTCTTTATCCATTAATCTGTTGATGGGCACCTTGGCTCCCAAAGGAAGATTTCATCCCAGAGTTTGAAGGAGGAATAAGAAATGGTGCATGCTACATTGACTCAGTGGTAGGGACAAAGTGGGAGGGCTCCTGGGAACAAGGGACAGCTCCCTGGAGGTTAATACTTTTGCCTGGTCAGAGTTGAGGTGCCCCATGGGAGGAGGAGAGGTTGGTAGAGACCTTAGCAAAGGGTCTTGGCAGACTGGTTGAGAAGTCTGCCACACAGAGCCCGGTTGTCTGGGTGCCGAGCAGAACCCTGGACATGAGATCCCAAGAAGAGTGCTAAGTTTATTGTTTTCATTGCTGTCTCTGTCCGTGCAATGTAGTAGATTCAGTGTTTTGTTTCTAGATCGGCTTTAATGAAAATCTACTATGGGGTGGAAGATGCTGACTTTATTTTGAGAGTGAAGAGAAAAAAAATGGTGAGACGTTGCAGTGAGAACCCGGCTCACTTGTCTCATCCTTTCCCAGAGTTCAGGTGAATGAGAAGGTCAGGAATCCTGCAGTTAAAAAAAGAAAAGGAAAGGAAAAGAACCCTCCATCCCCCAAACAAAAGCTTGTCTCTTGAGCTCCCTTGGAGGAGGGCAGTGAGGGCTCACAGCCACCCTGTCATTAATTCTCTGCAAGTATCTATAGGCTTTTCCAGACAGCCACATTTTTCCACTGACAAAACATTTAATTCTTAGTGACATTTCTCCATCATTATAAATAGCAGGGAGTTTTTAATCATTTTTTAAGTGCTAAAGCTTTTTTTGCCCAGTGGGGTGATAGCGGTTTGAGCAAAGCCATTTGGATCCTAAAACAGATCGATTGGCAAGTATTCCACTTGGCTCTTCGAAGAGAACTGCTGATTTTAGCACGTTAGGAAGTTTCACAAGGGTATGCATTTTCATATTTTTCTCCTGTCAGTAGTTTCCATGGCACCAAAATTTTTGTGTAGCAGTCAACACTCCAGGACAGCTCTGATTACCTCTAAGTGTGGGATACATTTTGAAAAAATTATCAAAAGGAAAGTAGTTCCTAATTCCCTGTAGTTATGGGGAATCCCAAGCCCTGGTAGAGAACGTTACAGACTCACCTGGCCAGCGGCTGATGTAGGACCTGTTGGGAATCTGTCGTCCCAGACCCTGGACACCCCTGGGACCTCCACTCCGTCCCTGTCATGTGGTCTGGGATGAGGCATATTGACAGAGCGCTTGTCTCCTTCTGTTGGTGGGCCCCTCTCTCCCCTCCTGTCCGTTGTTCCTCTTTCGTGTACTGGTGAATGACGTGTGTTATTAATAAAACTTGGGAGAAAACACCATGTAGGCAGTGAGAAGATTACATTTGGTGAGTGTTGATGATCATTCTCAGCACTGCTTTAAAAATATATATTGGAATAAACTCTTCTCAGCTAAAATATGGTGCTACACGATCATAATTCCAGCTTCTGTGCCACTGTAATTTAGTGGGTATACTTTATTGTTCTCTAGTCTCCGGTGGGATGAAGAGATCGAGCTTATTTTCTTTTTAAAATGTTTTGGAATATCAACAAATAGTTTGTGAAATGCCCTCAGGAAGGGAGAAGAATGAAGTGTTGGGAGGGGGAGCAATGATGGCTGTTGGGTCTGGGCAGCAGTGGGCTTCGATGGAGATTTGTTTGTTTGTTTTTTGGTTTCTTAAGTAAGAGCTTTATTGAGATATAAATTGTATGTCATAAAATTCACCCATTCAGAGTGTACAGTTGGATGGTTTTTTGTATATTCACAGAGTTACCCAACCATCCATACCATTTCATTTTTAAAATATTATTATCAAAAAAATAAAATAAAACATTTTCATCATCCCTAAAATAAACCCTATACCCACTAGTAGTTTCTGCATCCCATCTTCCTCCTGGTCCTGGATGACTACTGATCTACATTCTGTTTCTGTTGACTTGTCTATTCTGGGCATTTCATGTGAATGGAATCATACAATCTGTGGCCTTTTGTATGTAACTTTTTTTTTTTTTTTTTTTACTTAGCATGGCATTTTCAAAGTTCATCCATGTTTTAGCGAATATCAGTACTTTGTTCCTTTTTGATTGCTGAATAATACTCTCTGGGTGTATGTGACACATTTTGTTTTGTCCATTCATCAGTTGATAGATACGCGGGTGGTTTCCACTTTTTGGATATTGTGAATAATGCTGCTATGAACATTCATGAAAAGATTTTGTGTGGACATGCTTCCAGTTCTCTCTGGGAGTGAAATGGCTGAGTAATAAGGAAACTCTGTGTTTACCCATTGAAGGAACTTCCAGTGTTTTCCCAAGCTTTCCAAAAGCACTGTTTTATAATCCTCCCATGAGTGTGTGAAGTTTTCAGTTTCCCCACGTCCTCATTCATACTTGCTGTTGTCTGCCTTTTTGATTTTAGCCATTCCAATGGATGTGAAGTGGTATCTCATTGTGGTTTGGGTTTGCATTTCTCTGGTGTCTAATAATGTAGAGCATCTTTTCATGTACTTACTGACCATCTGTATGGCATCTTTGGAGAGCTGTCTCTTCAAGTCCTTTGCTCATTAACATTTTCTTTAAAAAAAAACCACCTTTTTTTAATCTTTTAGAGCAGTTTTAGGTTCACAGCAAAATTGAACTGAACATAGAGGGGTTCCCATATACTTCCTGCCATCACACACACATAGTCCCACCCCTATCAAACCCCCACCATAGTGTTACATTTGTCATAATTGATGAACCTACATTGAACATCATTATTACCTAAAGTCCACAGTTGACGTTAGGGTTTACTCTTGGTTTTATATACTCCATGGGTTTTGACAAATGTATAGTGACATCATCCATCATTATAGTATCTATCATACAGAATAGTTTCACTGCCCTAAAGGCCTTCATGCTCCATCTGCTCATCCTCATTGTCCCCCTAACTCCTGGCAGCCACTAATCTTCTCACTGTCTCCTTACACTGTCTCCTTAGTTTTGCCTTTTCCAGAATGTCATATAGTTGGAAGAATACAGTATGTAGCCTTTTCAGATTGGCCTTTTTTTTGGACTCAGCAACATACATTTAAGTTTCCTCATGCCTTTTTGTGACTTGATTGCTCCTTTTTAGTGCTGCATGAAATGCCATTGTCTGCATGTACCACAGTCTATCCATTCACCTGCTGAAGGATGTATTCGTTGCTTCCAAGTTTTGGCAGATACAAATAACACTGCTATAACCATCTGTGTACAGGTTTTTATGTGTGGGCATAAGCTCGCCACTCATTTGGGTAAATGTAACAGGGTACGGTTGATGTATCATAGTGCAAGAGTAAGTTTATTTTTGTAAGAAACTTCCACATTGTTTTCCAAAGTGGTTGCACCATTTTGTAGTCCAGCCAGCAATGAGTGAGAGCTCCTGTGGCTCCACATCCATGCCAGCATTTGGTGCTGTCAGCGTTTGGATATTTGCTAGTGTTTGGCATGCTGTGGTACCTCCTTGTTCGCTTTGGTTATTTAAAAAATTGGGTTATTTGTCTTTATGGAATATAAGTCCTTATCAGATGGTTTGTAAATATTTTCTCTTACTGTTGTCTTTTCACTTTCTTGATGGTATCATTTGAAACACAAATGTTTTAAATTTTGATCAAGTTTGACTCAGCCTTTTTTTTTGTTGTTCACCTTTGCTTTTGGTATCATCTCTCAGAAGCCACTGCTTCATCCAAGGTCATAAATACTTACTTCTGTGTTTTCTTCTAAGAGTTTCATGGGTTTAGCTCTTTTGGATTGGTAATACATTTCTAATTGATTTTTGTATATGGTGTGAGGTAGGGATCCAACTTCATTCTTTGCAATAGGATATCCTCTTCTACCATTGTTTACCAAAATGATGATTATTTCCCCATTGATGGTCTTAGTACCCTAGTCAAAAATCAGTTCATATAAGTGTAACAGCTTCTGGACTCTGGTTTCTATTTCCTTGATCTCTATGTCTGTTCTTATAACAATACCACAACTTGATTGATGATGTAGCTTTGTAGTAAGCTTTGAGATCAAGAAGCACGAGTACTCTGACTTTTTTTAAAGATTGTTTTGGCTGTTCTGGGTTCCTGAATGGAGTTTTTACTGCTGGAATGCCATTTCCACTGAAGAGTCTGGCTGTAAGAAGAAGGAGGCAGAATTGGTGTCTGGCAGAGGGGATAGTGAACGAATATAGTACTGCTGCACTGTGATTTAGTGGCTTGGTCAGGTGCCCATGGTAACTCCAGATGTTTCAGTAGGTTCCTTGCATTCTAAGTGAAATATCTTTGACCACTACTACCATCCCCCAGCTTTTCATGGCATAGGGGAGCTGAAAGCCCTTTTCAAGACTTCTTTGAACATTTTTAGACTCATGATCCCAGGATCTCTGTCTTTAGCACCTGCTCCTGAGTGAGCCATCTTGGATTCTTCCCCTGAAGTCACCCTTGTTGTCACATGTAGGCACTTTAGGGGTGCTACAAGTCATGAAATCATGCCAAACAATATGAAACTTTAGTAGAAATATCATGAACATTGGAGGTTGCCTTGGAATAGTGCTGCAGGGTATGGCATTCCCACATCTCACTTACTCTTTTTCCTTTCCTCAGTCCCTTCACTCCAGATCTTTCCATGCCTGCATCTAATTTTTGATGCTCAGTGATGCAGAACAGCTGTCCTCTTTCTTGGAAGCCTCACTGTAAGTAACTTTGAAGATACAACTTTTAGCCTAAGGCCTCAGTAAAGCCTTCATCCAACAACAGAATTTCTCTCTCTAAGAGGGGTTCTTTTTACCACCTGCTAAGAGAAAGAAAAAACACCCTGTTTGCACCTGCTTTCACATGTTAACTCACAGCAAATTCTGTCAGCCCTATCGAGGAATTTTTTATGCAGGTGCAGATCTGGTATGGGATATGGTAGGCAGAAACAGGGAGCTGGATTTCTGAGATCTTTTCTGTGAGTCTGTGGACCTTTGATTTCCCTATCAGAGTCTCTTGAATATTTTCGAGAATTCTACCAGACCATGGCTTAAACATACAAGGTTTTACTCTCTTATGTAAAAAGTCTGGAATTAGGCAACCCAGAGCTGAAAAGCAGGATCCTTCTTTTCTTTTGCTCAGTTATCCTTAGAGTACTGCCTCATGACCCAAGCTGACTGCTTGAATTCTCTACATCACATCTATATTCGTGTCAGCAGGAAAAAAACGAAAGAGACAAAAACAGAGTGCCTCCTCCCTTTAAGGACACTTTCTGGGAATGATAGACAACACTTTTACCTACATGTGATTGACCAAACACAGTGATATGGCCACACAAAAAGGGAGAGCAAGAACTGTAATTCCAGGGGCCACTGGCCTAGCTAAAATCAGAGTATTCTAATACTGGGGGAGAAAGGAAGTGGCCTTAAGGAGACAGCCAGGACTCTCTGCCACACACTCCTAAGAACAGAGGAGAGGGATCTCAGAGAGGTCAGAGTAGACTGCCCCAAATAGTTGCTGCCTGCATATATATAAAAAAATTGTTTACTTTTATCAATAAAATTCTGTGTACATTTTGCATGCACATTTTGCATAAAGTTCAAGTTCCCTATACTTAAAATCTACTAAGTAAAATCAGTGCTTTGGAAAGATTTACTGCAGTGGCTTTACCCATTTCCCACCATGCTGCTGCTTACCCCCAAGGCTGCATTGAGAGCAGGGCTTTCTCTGGACTTGCTGATAAAACTTGACTCCTAGTAAGACTGGCTTTAGGCTCATTAGGCTCTGTGGGAACTCATATTTAGGGCATTCAGATTCTAATATGTGACCACAAGCAAGAGAGAGACTACCTTTGGAATCAGGCATCCCATAAATTTCCGAATTTGAAGTACAGTGCAAGGTATAAAATAGGGTCATGAGAAATGTTTGTTGAAAGAATAAGTTAATTAACTGTACCTGTGGTTCAGACTTGAATGGCTGTAGCCATAGTGTCTTTTTGACACTTCTGTGGTACTTGTTTGATTGATTTGTTTGATTAACCATCAAACAGTTCTTGAGCATCTCACAAGTGCCAAGAAATCAAGGATTTGGGAAATCAAAGGTGAATAATCATAGTGTCTACCTTCAAGGAAATTCCACCTATTAGGAAAGACAGAAAGCAAATAGAAATTTTCAACATAGTGGATTAAATGCTGAGGAAGCACATAGAAGGGGCACCTGACCCAATCCTGGAGATCAGGGCATCCTTCCTGGAGTTGGTGATGCCCAAAGTAGTCCCAAAGTTTGCATAGAAGTCATCCTCTGATTGAAGAGAGGAAGAGAGAAAATCTTGTATGAAGTTTCACTGGTGAGAGGAACTATCAATAGTTTGGCCAGAATAAAATTATCTTCTCAAGACTTCTGTTTATCATTTCTGTTCTTTTTTTTTTTTTTAAGATTTTATTTATTTATTTGACAGAGAGAAACACAGCGAGAGAGGGAACACAAGCAGGGGGAGTTAGAGAGTGAGAAGCAGGCTTCCTGCTGAGCAGGGAGCCCGATGCGGGGCTCAATCCCAGATCTCTGGGTTCATGACCTGAGCCGAAGGCAGTTGCTCAACGAACTAAGCTACCCAGGTGCCCCTTTCGTTTCTGTTCTTTGGCCCAGAGTTCTGTAGTGCCCTTTGCCTAAACAACATGGTCTCCACTTCAGATCATGCCATTCAAAGCTCTCTACCCACTTGGTCTCCTACCCATGCTCTGGTGTACTCATATGGCATCATCCCCTATTCCCCTGAGCATGTTCCTCATTCTCCCATCTTGGCCGACTACATATTCTTTATCTAGACTAGCCTTTCCTATCTTCTCTACTGGCCAAATCTTATCTCCTTTTGGAAAGTCCTAAATAAGATGGCATCTTGTTGTGAAGTCTTAAATTTGTCCCAAGTTGGACTTGCTCTGGCCACCTCCATGGTTGAGCGTATTCAGTTACATACCATAGTCATATACTCATTTCTCTTGCCCATTGCTCTTCTATGAGCAACATGAGTAGGGATGGAGGCTGATTCATACTTACGTTCCACACAGTACCTGCTGAATGAGAGATTCCTACCAAAAGAGCAACATGAAAGAGCACCCATTTTTAAACTCAAGTCTGGGCTCAACACTCCACGCTGAGGCGTCTCCCCTCGCTGATGTAATCATACAGCTCCTCCTTGCTTGCATACTCCATGATGATCACAATTTTTCTTTGTTCTCAAACACTGTGGAGGGGGAGGACAGCAACACACAAAACCCTATTTATCAAACAAGCTCACTTATGACTCCAGAGGGTGTGATTGCAGTGCTATAAGGAAGCCCTTTAACCTCCCAGGCCTCCTGAGTTCTTCATTTGGAAAAGAGAGACAATACTGATAACCACTTTGAGGAGTGGGTTGGAAGATTAAATGAAATAATATAATTGACTATGTCCTGCCTAGAAACGGGGACAGAGTAGGTGCTCATCAAACACCTGCCAAATGAAATGGGCTGCGACCGGTTACTGCTCAGTTTGTGCAGTTCCTGTTTTTTCCAGGCCGGAGGTGTTAGGGCTTGTCTAACTCATAAACACTACAGTGTGAGGAGTGGTGTTGGAATTCTAATCATTTGCTGTTACAGACAATTTTTTTTAATTGAGGAGGGTTGCAATATTTTAAACTTTCAGGGGAATAGCCAAGGCAGTTGGAAGTCTGGCAAAACATGATCTTTAGGACAAGCAGTGTTGAAAACTCAGTGTGTGTGGGTTTGCTGGTTGCCACTGTGGAGCCGGGAACATTTTTTTTGTTTTGTTTTGTTTTTTAATAATAATTTATTTTATTTTTCAGTGTTCCAAAATTTATTGTTTATGCCCCACACCTAGTTCTCCATGCAATTCGTGCCCTCAATACCCACCACTAGGCTCACCCATCCCCCCACTCCCCTCCCTTCCAAAGCCTTAGTTTGTTTCTCAGAGTCCAAAGTCTCTTATCCTTCATCTCTCTCTCTGATTTACCCCAGGTCACATTTGCTTTCCTTCTCTCACTGTCCTCCATGTTACTCCTTATGCTCCACAAGTGGAAACCATATGATACTTGACTTTCTCTACTTGGCTTATTTCACCCAGCATAATCTCCAATCCTATCCATGTTGCTACAAAAATTGGGTATTCATCCTTTCTGATGGAGGCGTAATATTCCATTGTATATATGGACCATATCTTCCTTATCCATTCGTCTGTTGTAGGGCAGCTTGGCTCTTTCCACAGTTTGGCAATTGTGGCCATTGCTGCCATGAACATTGGAGTATATATATATGGCCCTTCCTTTCACTACATCTCTATCTTTGGGGTAAATACCCAGTAGTGCAATTTCAGGGTCATAGGGTAGCTCTATTTTTAATTTTTTAAGGAATCTCCACACTGTTTTCCAAAGCGGCTGCACCAACTTGCATTTGCACCAACAGTGTAAGAGGATTTCCCTTTCTCCACAGCTTCTCCAACACTTGTTGTTCCTGTCCTGTTAATTTTGGCCATTCTGACTGGTGTAAGGTGGTATCTCAGTGTGGTTTTGATCTGAATTTCTGTGATAGCTAATGATGATGAACATTTTTTCATGTGTCTGTTAGCCATCTGTGTGTCTTCCATGGAGAAGTGTCTGTTCACGTCTCCTGCCCATTTTTGATGTGATCATCTTTTTTTGGTTGTTGAGTTTGAGGAGTTCTTTATAGATCTTGGATATCAGCCCTTTGTCTGTAGTGTCATTTGCGAATATCTCCTCCCATTCCGTGGGTTGTCTGTTTGTTTTGTTGACTGTTTCCTTTGCTGTGCAGAAACTTTTTATTTTGATGAAGTCCCAAAAGTTCATTTTCGCTTTTGTTTCCTTTGCCTTTGGAGATGTGTTTTGAAAGAAGTTGCGGTGGCTGATGTCAGAGAGGTTACTGCCTATGTTCTCCTCTAGGATTTTGATAGATTCCTGCCTCACATTGAGGTCTTTCATCCATTTCGAGTTTATCTTTGTGTATATTGTAAGAGAATGGTCGAGTTTCATTCTTTTATGTGTAGCTATCCAATTTTCCCAGCACCATTTATTGAAGAGACTGTCACATTTTTTTCCACTGGATATTTTTTCCTGCTTTGTCAAAGATTATTTGGCCATAGAGTTGAGGGTCCATATCTGGACTCTCTACTCTGATCTATGTATCTGTTTTTGTGTCAGTACCATGCTGTCTTGGTGATCACAGCTTTGTAATGAAGCTTGAAATCAGGTAATGTGATGCCCCCAGCTTTGTTTTTCTTTTTCAATAAAAACAATTCCCTTAGCAATTTGGGGTCTTTTCTTGTTCCATATAAATTTTAGGACTGTTTGTTCCAGCACTTTGAAAAATGTTGGTTGAATTTTGATTACGATGGCATTGAAAGTATAGATTGCTCTTGCCAGGAACGTTTAAAGCAATGAGGGCAAAGAAGCAGGCGTGTCTCATTCTCTTGCAGTGATTTTCTGAGCAGAGAGGGTTGGGGCTACATATATCCATTAACACCAATTCCCACTTCTCTCCCTCTGCTTGATGTAGCCGTGTTCCACATACGTAGGAGACAGTCTTGCCGCTCCTGGTTCGTGCCTGTTAGTGTATGGATGTATATTTATTCTTTTCTTACTTAGCCTTGTTCCAGGAAAGAACTCACCGTGGTGAGCATATAAATACAGCCCATCTCCCTCCAGGGTAATGGAGCTTAAGCAGAAGCACATATCTGGGGAACTTTAAAAAGATACAGGCTCCCTGCCCCCTCCAGGTTGTGATTCATTAGCTCTGGGGTGGACCTGGGCACATCTGGAACTTTTAAAAACTCCCCACAGGTGCCCATCCCTGGCTTAGAAAACTTTGCTCTAGATTACCCAAGTGGTCTTTCAAAACTTGGAAACCCCACGCAACTGGCCAGAGCCATAGCCTGGCTGGTGACAGAGGGAGAGAGAAGGCAAATGTGGCAAGCTGCCAAGCTGGTTGCTTTAAAGGGAATGAGACTGCAGTTTTGTTGAAGGAGAAGTTTACTCCGCAATCAGGGGGCTGATTTAATGAGCACACAGCCCATGCTGATTAGGGAAGAAGGCATTTAGATGAATGAAAGGGGGGTGATGTGCTCACTAAGACTAGCCTTTGTCTCTCACTGCAGACAGCAGAGAGGCTGGGGCCAGAGAGTGGACTAGAGAGAAGCTGATGTATTATTGCCTTCAGCCTGGTTGCCCATCCTGAGCTGCCAAAACTTTATTCTGGGCTTATTCAAAAAAAGGAGGAATAGGTGGGTGTTACTGGGGCCAGGATTCAGAGCCCTTTAGACACATTGAATCAGATCATGTCACCCTTCTGCTTGAAACTCACCAGTGGATTCCCACTGTACTTAGAATGAAATCCTCACTCTATACAATGGCCTATTGGCACCTACCTGTCTTCCCCCTACCATCCTCCCCCAAGCCTTCTCACGGTTCAGGTCTAAGCTCAGATATCACCTTAATGAAGCCTATTAAAAATAACCTCCCCATTGTTACTTGAAACACATTATCCTATTTTATTTGCGTTTTCTCGTAGAATGTATCACTGTGTAAAAATTTCTCATTTATTTACTTACATGCTTATTTATTATCTGTCTCTTCCATTAGAATGTGGGTTTCTTGAGAGCAGACCTGTGTGCCTCATTCATTATGTATTCCTGGTACTTGGAACAGTACTAGTCACAGACCAGGGGCTCCATAAATAAGTGCTTGAGTGAATAAATGGATGGGTGGATGGATGAATGAGTGAATGAATGAATACAGAGTCCAGATCTCAGGTCAGTAAACTGGAGCCTAGAGGCCTGGGGGCCCAGAATAAAGTTCTGGCAGCTCAGGATTGGCAACCAAGCTGAAGGCAGTAATACATCAGAGCTAGGTCAGCTAGGAAGAGAGCAAAGTCACTTCCTTGCCTGGAGGAATCTCCCTACAGCCTTCTGGCTGGGACCTGGGCCCAAGGGGAGGAAGGTGGTGTGGCCACAGGGTAGAGTGGTCACCCTCACTTGCGGTACACTAGGAAGGGGAGTCGGGCAGTCTCTTTCTGACATCTCTGAGAGTACGAATATACAGTTAACAAGATGTAGAAATCCAATGAGGTATGACTAACAGAAATGTTCTCTCTGACCTTCTGCCCAGTGGGATGGAACATAATACATTTCAAGATGTAAGATGTTTAATGTGGGATTTTTAGAAAGGCACCATGATGAATAATTTGCAGTGGAGTGCGTCTGTGTGGGGTACCCAGGAACACACACACACACACACACACACACACAGACACACATGCACATCCATTTGCACACAGTTTTCTTTGGCTGGCTTCACTTTTTGAGCTGTATTAAGGTGCCGCTTATTTTGGGAACCATGGGGCACCAGGTGAGGACCTCTGAGCACATTCTACCCTTCAGTTACCTACTTCCTCAGTCCCCTCGCCTGTACTGTGAGCTTCTCAAAGGACTGTGTTGTCTTTATATCCCTGTCCCCCGGCACTGTGTCTGACCCACAGTCAGTACATAGTATATGTTTGCCGAGTGCACAAATGCATGTGTGGATATTCGCGTGCAGGAACATACGCGAACATACGTTCACGGAACCAGGAAGTGGCCCCAGGGACAGGCACCTGCGGTACTAAAGCAGTGTGTTCCGTGGGAGCCTGTGAAGTATAGATAAGATGAATGAGCCACATTTGGACAGCAGGCCAAGGTTCAGCCAGTGGGGGTGAAGGCTTGAGGTTTTCCCTGGGATTTACTTCCGTACAATAAAAGGGCACAGAAGGTAAAATTACCCCAACAACATTCAAGTCATTGTCTTCCGAGGAAGGCATGTTCACCTGACCTTGAGCTCACCGATGACCTGGTGTCATTGCCCCACCACCTGCAGGCCTGTGGCAGCAGCTGCCAACAGAGACATGTTAATGGAGTTCTGAGAGGTGAGTTTTGTTCCAGCCTACCAGGCACGGATGGCTTTGCAGCCTGCAGAACAGGCAAGGATTTCTGCAAAGCTGTGTCTTGCAGAGACTGCAGTGTTGTCTTGGGAGAAACACAGATTGGCCTGAACTGGTTGAGGGGAGGAACAGAGAGAAAGAGGTTTTTCAGGCTCTGCAGAGCTGTTATAACCACATGGAGTGGATTTTCTGAGCTAACAGGCTCTGATTGGGGAAGGCTGCATAGCAACAAGGGAGGATGGATGGGGACTTCTCCGTTTCTGTCCTTGTGAAGAAGTGGTCACACATGGCATTTTCTCATCTGATTTTTATAATGTCCTTCGTGTAAAGGGTAACCTGTGATTCTGCTTTATATGAATTGATGGAATGACCACAATCCCAAGCCCTTTACTTGAACTATCTCATTCAATCCTCACAGGATTATTATCCCTATTTTCACAAATGAGGAAGCTGGAACTTGGAGAGATTAATAAGCATATTGACTGTAAAGTCACTCACTTGGTACATGACAGAGACAGTATTTGAACCCGAGGCAGGTAGTAAGAGGTAAATGGAATACCTATGAATTTACAAAACTTCAGATTTTTCTTTTTCAATAGAGATCACTATCATGTCTTTGTCCTCTTTGCCTTTTTTGGGTGGAGAAGTAGCCAAGGGCATGGAATTGGAAACCTCTGTGGATTTGCCAGCTGGAGTCTGGAAGTGTTGAGGGGCCTTGGGACAGGAACGCTCAGTTGTTCTTGTGGCAACTGGGGAGGCTCTGAGGCAAGGCCAGAGGGTATTTAAGCCACACGCAGACCAGCTGGGAGCCACCACCTGATCTTTTCTTGAGGATCTGTGATTGGCTAGCGTTAGGAAGAAAAGCCAGAACATGGAAGTTACAGATGGCTTGTGGGGGGATGAGAGTGGGGGACTTCCAGGTGGAGAGAGATTGGCAAAGAATGAAAATAAATTTTTGACCAAAAAGTAAGGCAGCAGTGGACAGGAGATCTGGGCTGCTCAGGGGACAAGCTGATTGATCCTTGAAGCGGTTGAAACAAAAAGAAAGGGGAGGAAGCGCCAGGAATAGAATGGGAAATCAGTGGGAAATTTCAATGTTGCATTAGAACATTTGAAATGAAAGCAGTGTTGGGGGACAAGAGAAGGCTTTTTGTTGTATTGGCATAAAAGAGAGAGCTTGTGATTCTCAGACCTCTTCTCCTGTTGTTAAGAGCTAGGTGTGGAAATTGAATTGAGAAGTGTGGTTTTGGCAGAATTGTTGGGAGGAAAAACAGGAGCTAATGCTGGTCCCATTTTGATAGAGAATTAAGCTCATTTTAAAAGACAAAAAAAGAAAGAAGAAAAGGTAGGACTGTTGGGGCCAAGAGAGGCTGAGAACTCTACCAGGGTCTCCATTGAAAAGTTGTAATGAGCGTGGCAGGCAGGAATTTATTCCAAAGACTGGGCTACCAGAAACATCCTGTTAGCTTGTTTTCCTAAGTCAAATTAAATTTGGTGGCAAGCCTTCATTTATTGGGGTGGAGAGGGGGTTCATATTAATGGTGTACATGTGGATTTTTTAAAAACAGCTTTATTGAAATAGAATTCACATACCATGCAATTCACCCTTGAAAGTGTATAATTCAGTACCTTTTAGCAGACACACAGTTATACAACCATCACAATTTTAGAACATCGCATTGTTCTAAAAAGAAATCCTGCACCCATTAGCAGTACCCTAATCCTCCTAGTGCTAGGCAACCACAAGTCTATTTTCTGTCTCTACAGATTTGCTGATTCTGGACATTTCACTAAATGGATCCATACAATATGTAGTCCTTTGTGACCAGCTTTTCACTTAGCAGTATATGTGCAAGGTTCATCCATGTCGTAGCATGTACCAGAACCTCATTCCTTTTTATGGGTGAACACTACTCCCTTGTGTGGCCATGCTTCACCCTGTTTACCCATTCCCCAGTTGATGGACATTTGGGATATTTCCCTCTTTCCGTTATTGCAAATAATGCTGCTATGAACATTTGTGGACAAGTTTTTGTGTGGATCTATGTTTTCATTTCTCTTTGGTGTATTCCTAGAAGTATAATTCTTGGGTCATATGGGAACTCTATGTTTGAGGTGTTGTTTTCATCCCTAAAGTTACAAAAGAGTTACAAGGGGTTATCTGTACATTTTGGGGAAGGACCTCTGTACTTAAGTCCACATGAATACTGCAAGAGGCTCATTGCCCAAATCCATGTGGTCCCTTTGAAAATTATTGGTTTTACTATTTCCTGGAGTCTCATAATCCCTCTGTGCCAAACTCTGCAAAGGGATGGCCACTATTTGCCAAGGATGGCGTGCTTTCAGTTCTCGTGCTTGGCAGCTAACCCCATCAGAAGCCCAGCTACCTCCTAGGGTATCACGTGGAAGGAAGAATCTGCCTCGGCTGCTGCTTAAGGACATGGCACCATTACCATCCCCCACTAAATCCACCATCTGCAACTCACTTCTTTTCTCATATAACTGCACCAGCGTTGAATTTTCCCATTTATAGTTATTTATTCAGGGCCATATTAAAGGTTGTTTTACTTTGTTTTGCTTTAATGGCTAGAGCTGGTACATTTGTCTCTTTCTTTCTTTTTTTTTCCTTTTAGATTTCCTTTCGTTAAGTGGACCATCTTCTCTGGTCCTCTTAATGAATAGAATCTGGATTTTTTGTGTATATTTGTCTGTTCTTAAATATACTGTTTTGAATAGTGGAAGTTTTATCAGTTACATTCGTCATTAATTTCCCATTGATCTTTTCTCTGATATTTAGTAGTAAGACCACTCTCTCATCTTTATCAGATAGTTTAATACATATATAGTTGACCCTTGAACAATCTAGCATTGGGGCAACAACCCCGCAGGGCTGAAAACCCAATATAACTTTTTACTCCCCAAAAGTTTAACCACTAATTTGTCTACTGTTGGCCAGAAGTCCTACTGATAACATAGCCAATTTACACATATTTTGTATGTTATATGTGCTATATACTGTACACTTATAATAAAGTAAGCCAGAGAAAAGAAAATGTTATTAAGAAAGTCACAAGTAGGAGAAAATGCACTTACAGTACCATAGTATATTTATGGAAACAAATCCAAGGGTAAGTGGATGCCTGCAGTTCAAAGCCATGTTGCTCAAAGGTTACCTGTAGTTTAAATCAATTTTAATACACAATTTGTCGCCCTGTTTGAGATTTGTTATTTTGTATCACCAGGACCTAAGGTGCAATAAATCATTTTTAAGTTGGCGTTTAACAGTAGTTCTCTTTCCCACTTTTTTTTTTATTATGGAAGAATAGTTGACACAGTGTTATATTAGTTTCAGGTGTGCAACATAGTGATTTGACAAGTCTATGTGTTATGCTATGCTCACAAGTGAAGCTACCATCTGCCACCACACAATGCTCTTAAAATACCATTGATTATATTCCCTATGTTGTGGTTTTCATCCTCGTGACTGACTCACTCCATAATGAGGAGCCTGTACCTCTCACTCCTCTTCATCCGTTTTGTCCATCTCTCCAATTCCCTCCCCTCTGACAACCATCAGTTTGTTCTTTGTATTTATGAAATTGCTTTTTTGGTTTATTTGTTTGTTTGTTTTGTTTGTTATATGGTATGTGTCTTACTCTGACTTACTTACTTCACTTAGCATAATACCCCTTCATGTCCATCCATGTTGTCATGAATGGCAAAATCTTGTTCTTTTTATGGCTGAGTAATAATCCAATATAGATATGTCACATCTTGCTTATCCATCGATCTCATGATGAACACTTAGGTTGCTTCCATATCATGGCTATGTAAATAATGCTGTCATAAACAGTGGTGCATGTATCTTTTCAAATCAGTGTTTTTGTTTTCTTTGGGTAAATACCCAGTAGTGGGATTCCTGGATCGCATAGTATTTCTATTTTTAATTTTTTGAGGAACCTCCATACTGTTGTCCACAGTGGCTGCACCAATCTACATTCCCACTAACAGTGCACAAGAGTTTCCTTTTCTCCACACCCTCACTAATACTTGTTATTTCTTGTCTTTTGATACTAGCTGTTTTGACAGGTGGAAGGTGACATCTCATTATGATTTTGATTTGCACTTCTCTGATAATTAGTAATATTGAGCATCTTTTCATATGTCTGTTGACTTTTTTTCACTTTTGTGTTGCCTCTAATATGTCATTTATTACTTTCCTTTACTAGATTGAATTCCATTTATGAAGTGTATATTATCTTAGTGATAAGTTTTTAATATAGTGCTGTACAATTTCAATAACTGAAGCTTTGTAATTTACCATCCAGTGGGATGGATCCAGCCTTACTTTTTTTTTTTTAAGTCTTTGTTATTCTTTATCCTTCCAGATGAGTTTTACCATGTACTTGTTTGGTTCTATAAAGTGTTCCAATAGGTCTTAAAAAATATTGGATTAATTTATAAGTCAACATAGGACATAGTTTCATCACCTCAACCAGCTCTGTGCCTTAACTGTCCCTTCCAAGCCTGGGGGCACATCCCATGTCCTCTGCCTCCTCTTCTTCCTCCCAGAAGAAGTCAGAAATTTACCGTTAGAGCAGGGAGCATCACTCCCTTTATTCAGGTTTTCTTTATTTCTCTTAAAAGAGTTTTACAGTTTTCTTCAAGTCTTGTGTGTCTCAAGTTAAATGAATATGCAGGTATTTAATGTTTAAATTTTTTTTTTAAGTTTTTATTTATTTGACAGAGAGAAACACAGCAAGAAAGGGAACACAAGCAGGGGGAGTGAGAGAGGGAGAAGCAGGCTTCCCGCTGAGCAGGGAGCCCGATGTGGGGCTTGATCCCGGGTCTCCAGGATCATGACCTGAGCCGAAGGCAGTTGCTCAACCAACTGAGCCACCCAGGCGCCCCGGTATTTAATGTTTTATATTGTAGTTGCAAATAATATTTTTCCCCTGACTTTTTTTTTTTTTTAAAGATTTTATTTATTTATTTGACAGAGAGAAACACAGCAAGAGGGGGAACACAAGCAGGGGGAGTGAGAGAGGGAGAAGCAGGCTTCCGGCTGAGCAGAGAGCCAGATGTGGGGCTCGATCCTGGGTCTCCAGGATCATGACCTGAGCCGAAGGCAGTCGCTTAACCAACTGAGTCACCCAGGCACCGCTCCCCTGACTTTTTAATTTAAGTTGTCGGCAGTAGTATAAGCAGAGTTTTTGAGTTTTATGGGTAGAATTTATTTACTCAATTTCAAGCAAGTCTGGTTTCTGGTTAATTTTCTAGGAATACAAATAATGTTTTTTGGAAACAGTGATACTTGCATTTTTTTTTCTTTGCCATGTTTGCACTTGTTTTTCTTTAATAGTTTTCTGTTACTATTTCTAGAATGGTCAAATAGAGATGGTGGCAATGAACCTTTGCTGTTTTTGTTTCCCATTAGTCTAAAACTAGTGCTTCACAATAAGTATTCTTATCCTTTCTGCCAGGCTAAGACAAATTCTGCACTATTTTCAAAAAGAAATTAATTAAAAATTAATGCTACATTTCACTGAGTCCTTTGTTGACACATATTTAATAATTATGCGTATCTAAGAACTTTCTTTTTTTAGAATATGCTATATTATAAAAATAGTTTTTTTTAAATTTGTACTAGATTTACAACTGAGAAGACTCTACTTGATTACTAATGATATTAAATGTTTAATATTTCCCTAATATTTTCATTAGAGAAGTAAACCACTATCCAGCTACATTTTCCCCATCTCATTTCTTTGTTCCTTTTCCCCTCATCCTCCTTTATTCTTTCTCTCTCTTCCTTTTTCCTCCTTTCCTCTTCTCCTCCCTTCTCTTCCTTTCTCTCCTTTTCTCTTCTTTCTATCCCCCTGCCGTCCCTTGCTTCTGGTGGCGTTTTTTTTTTTTCCAGCTTTGGGAGTCGAGGCCATTAATTTTATAAAGTAACCTAGTTAATAATATCATCATTCAAGAGTAGGAGATTCTTTCTATAATAAGTGGCTTGGAGAAGTTCTCCTGGAAGTCCATTAGTGACAACAATCTTATTTGAGGAGTGGACAGGGGATTGTAAGTCGTTCTGCAGGAGAATCCTACACTCTGGGCTCACTATGGGAAGATGAATATGCCAGCCTTGAGTACATGACTTTGTGGGGGGACATGGGTGGGCTAACTATTCAGGAGCTGGATACATTCACCTAAAGAGAACAACTGATCTAGAGTGGTGGGGATGACACTGTGAAAGAGACCAGTGAGGTGGAATGGGTCCCAGCTTGTATTCAAGTGAGCAGGACAGGCAAGGAAGCAGGATAGGTTCTTTTTTGTTCCTGGGGCTCCTCTGTCTCTGGTAGTTAGTTATCCTTCCAACCAAGAAATTAGCTTGGCCATTTGCTCTTGGTCTTTTGGGTCTAAAAAATATTCTTCTTCATCAGGGACCATCCATGCTATGGAGGTTGCATATGGATTCATTTTGTGTAGGTCCTTACCGGATCCTCTTTTTTTCCTAAGTGGGAAAGATAAAATCTTACAGTCATTCTTATTATCTCAACCTTAACTCTAACTTTGCGGGGCAGCGTGTGGAGCTTCTCTTTGAATTCACAGCTTCGCACACTGTTACCTGGAAGTCTCCTGACCTCTGTTTGACTTTATTCCTGAACTAACTCTGCCCCAATGTTGACTGACACCTACATGGAGATTGTCTTTCAGGCAAGGGCTACTGGCCTCTTATGATTGAAGCATTTCTGTATTTGTTTTCTTTTTTCCCTCCTGGCACCTGTGTCACAGGGTGTGGATCATTATATCTGGTTATGGCTATTTCCTATGTAGTGGAGGCAGAATGGTATGTTATTATGAGCAACATAACTCCACCACTTAAAGTCAGAGTGACTATGGCCAATTATTTAAGTCCTGTGTAACTTGGCTTCTCCAACTATATGATAAGAATCATGACCACTCTCTCCATACAGTTGTAATAACAAGATTATCCATATGTAGGACTTTATGCAGTGCCTGAGAGAGGTGGGTGTTCTATAAATACTAACTGTAGCTATATTGTGATAGTCTACTATTGTGGCAAAAGCGATAATTTGGGTTTTCTGTGGTTCTATGTGTTCTCCATTTAACAATTCTGGTTCCAATTACAATGAGTGTGTTATTTCCCCACATCACCAAGCAATTCTCCGACACAGCTGGATATCCTACAATTCAACTTAATTCTGATACAGTACCTGGAGAGAGCATCAGGTCCCACCAGTGAAAGGTTCAGTCCCACCAGACTGCCCCCAATTGAAACATCAATCACAAGTCCAGGTTGTCACCTGTGCTTCTTGGGCAACCAGCTATAAATCAAAGATTTCCACAACTCTCTCCTTGGGTTTGATGGATTTGCTAGAGCAGCTCACAGAACTCGGGAAACCTGTTTACACACTAGGTTACCAGTGTATTACAAAGGATATCAAAAGATACAAGTCAACAACCAGATGAAGAGATACATAGGGCAAGGTCCTGCACAAAAGAGCTTCTGTCCTTGTGGAGCTCAGGGCTAGCATGTTGACATGCAGAAGTGTTCAGTTTCACCAACCTGGAAGCTTTCTCGACTCCATCCTTTGGTTTTTTATGGAGAGTTTATTAGATAGGCACTGTTCATTAAATCAATGGTCATTGGCGATTGATTTAGCCTCCAGCTTCTTTCCCCCCCTGAGGTCTGGAGGTGGGACTTAAAGTTCCAATCCTGTGTTTTCCTGGCAACAACGCTCATCCTTAGATGATGCCCCAAATCACCCCATTAGCATAACACACACCTTTATAACTATCATCACTTAGGAGATTCCAAGGGTTTTAGGAACTCTGTGCCAGGAAGAATGAATGAAGACCAAATATATATTTCTTACTATAAATCACAATATCACACTGTTGTATCACTGTTGTGCTTACCTTCCCACTGCTTTTTTTTTTTACAGTCGTGCTCAAGTTTATAAGTTTACTGTAGTATCCTAACTTTACTGCCCAATGTTTTTTTGATAATTTATTTCTTCCTACATCTTTAAAAGAAGTAGTAGTCATGTACCGTGCTCTGTCTGGTCTTCAGAAAATCAGAGCCGTTGTTTCAGATCATCTTTCCCTCCTCTACTTAATCCCAGCATGCTTGGATACCTTTTTCACCTCCCCGAGTCCCCCCTGACTTTGACAGCTGCCAGTGGCCCAGCACAGACATTGCTTTTTTCGTTGCCACTCAACAGCCAAACATCTTGAACCTTATGACCCAAGTTGGGGCTTCATTTTTTTTTTTTAACTTTTAATTTTTTATTTTTTTTCAGTGTTCCAAGATTTATTGCTCATGCCCCACACCCAGTGCTCCATGCAATACGTGCCCTCAGTACCCACCACCAGGCTCTCCCATCCCCCTACTCCTTCCCTCCAAGTCCCTCAGTTTGTTTCTGTGTCCAAAGTCTCTCTTGTTTCATTTCTCTCCCTGAATTACCCTACTTCCAATTCCTTTCCTTCTCCTACTGTCCTCTATATTACCTCTTATGCACCACAAGTAAGTGAAACCATGTGACACTTGACTTTCTCTACTGGCTTATTTCACTCAGCATAATCTCTTCCAATCCAGTCCATGTTGCTACAAAAGTTGGATATTCATCCTTTCTGAAGGAAGTGTAGTATTCCATTGTATATATGTACCACATCTTCTTTATCCATTCATCTGTTGAAGGGCACTTTGGCTCTTTCCACAGTTACAGAAGCCTTGTTGATTCCCATTCTTAGGTAAGGGTCTCTTATCCTAATGCAGCCTGTCCATTGAAAAACTTGGACCAAAGGGAGGAATATTTGGTCTTGTTGCCAATTTGCTCTTTGGAGTTAACAAAGCTTTTGAGGATCTGTGTCTTTTAAGATTAGTTTTGTATCATACCTTAGGTTTTATTATTGTTTCTATTGGTTTAAGACATTTGACTTTTTTTATTTTGGCAAATTTGGTCTAGAAGGAATCCTCTGGAGATGCTGCTACTCAGCTCGTTAAAAAGAAAACTACTTATCCATTTACTTTATCTGTGAAATTATAGTTTATATAATTAATTTAATTAAGTCTCTGTAATAAGTGATATTGTAGTCAATATGTTTTAATAAAACAATATTTTATTAAAGGCTAATGATTTTTGATAGTAGAGGCACCATAATTAGCTTTGTATGTTGTCATCTCATGAAGGACAAATTATCCTTTGACTTGTGGCCTGTATCTAGAAATTCTTTTAACGTCTTTGAAATGTCAAGGTCTTTCCAGAGTAAAAAAAAATAAGAAAAAGAAGAAAAATCTGTGAATAATTCAACCAAGGAGCTGCCTATAAAAGTCAGTTTCTCATGGTCATTATGTATGTCACAGAAACCTGATTACTGATGATGGAATAGGTATTCTCAGCCTTGTTCTAGCTAAGACTTACTTTAGCCCATCAATTCCTAATGGTTTCATTTATTGGAACCACTTGTTGCCATCAAACACTTTGTGGACCCATGAAATCACATGGCTTTAAACATTTTCAACAGCGCCTACACATAGTATCAAGAAGTATTACATGGATCTCCATAGTAATTGTTGATTCAGCCAGGCATAAATAAATTGCATTTCGTCACTCTGCCTTGACCTCTAGGAGGCTCACTAATGGGTAACAGATAACTTCTAATAGTGAAAAGGCTGGTTGTTTTTCTAGATGTCAAAGTTTTGAGGTCAGTTTCCAGCAAGGACAGAGTCATTTGAGAACATTATTAACCACATATTTTTCTCATCTGTGACTGTATATCATCATTGAGGACCATGGAGACTCATTTGGAGAGGGTAGGGCTACCCCTCCAAATGGGAGGGTCACAGGTGGTATGTACTGACCAAGAGGTCCAGTCCCCTTGCTGGAGGCGGTTTGTTAGATGGTGAGCCCTAGATATCAGGGACTGTGGCCTGTTGCTCTTGAACCCTCAGCAGCAGATAGTTTTTGAATGTTTATTGAGTGGATGCCATGGAGTTTTAGGGTCCAGGATGTTCTAGCAAAGTCCTAGCACTTCAGTTTTGGAAGCTCTTCTCCACCTGCCACCCCCTCCCCCCCGACCCCAGCCATCAAAAGTCCTTGAGCTGAAGTTTTGGTTCATAAGTGCAAATACATTTTCATATCACTTGGGAATTTCCAAAAAAAAGTGATACTTGGGTCCCATCCAGAGATTCTCATTTAATTAATCTGGGATGGGGCTCAGGCATAAGTACTTTTCAAAGGTTTTCTCATGTGGCTGTAATGTACAGTCAAGGTAGAGGACCTCTGCACTAATAGACTTACATAGTAGTGTAAAGTTGAAAACCCAAGATAAGGTGTGTTAGAATTCACATTTGGTCAGGGCTGGTTGGGAACCTAATGATGAATAAGAACTTTATATCTTATAAGTAGTTGAAATCTGGGAAGTTAAATCTAGAATGATCTTTCAGAGCTTTTTCTCCTTTTCATTTCCATTGCTTCTTGTTTTTCTCTTACTGTCCCTTGGGGAGAAGGATGAGAGTAGTCCAGGAACTGGGCATTGAGAAACTTGGGTTTTGATCCATCCTCTTAAAGCTAGCTGTGATCTTGACCAAAACACCTACCATCTCTGAATCTCAGCTTTCTAACTGGTAAAACAAAGACTTGGAATTTTAGAATCTTTTCAATTTTGTGCTGACCTACTCCTGCTGTAGTGAGTCTATGATGTTTGTGGTACTTAAACCCAGAAAGGACCTTAGGAAAATTAATTACATTAATGTCATAATTATTTACAGACTGCTGCTCTAGTCAATGGTAATTTCTAAATGTGAGACAGTCCATCTATAAGGGTATTCCCGTCAGTTTTCTTGAAGAACGAATACTGAAGGGTGGCAAAAGGACTAAGTCTACTTACTTTAGTTGTCAAAATATTTGTATTTGTCAAATACTATATATCTTAATAGAAAGGGAAACCAAAATGGGCAAAGCAAGAAATTTTGGGTAATCAATTTAAAATGATGTCTTATTTAATAGTAATGTCCATCAACCTTTATTAATTGCTTGCCATGTACTAGATGCCATATCAAGAGCTCTATGCCTAGCCACTTATTCAGAACTCACAACCACCACATAAGGTAGACTCCATTATTGTCCTAATTTTATGGTTATGGAAATTGAGGCACATGAATATTAATTAGCTTACCTAAGGTGACTAATCAGGAAGTAGCAGATCAGAGGTTTGAATTCAGGAAGCCTGGTTCCCAACCAGTAAGCCACATTGCCTCTAGAATAACAGCTTTCACTTCTACGATGCATTTACTTATAGGAGCCCATCTTACCTGCCTAAGAGCTTCTGCGACATATTATTCTTATCTTCATTTTCTAGATTGGCTCAGAGAGTGTAAATAATTTATGCAAGATCATTCAGTCTGTGTACAACAGTGCTTGGATTTGAACTCGGTCTAGGTGGCAGTGCAGTTGATGTAGCTTTGTTCCATACAGCCATTCAGGGGCCCAGGAAGATGGAGGATGCCAGATTCAGCCCATGATTTCCAAAGCCACTCCATCCAGCAGCACCTGGGGGAAAGAGAGTGGAGGCTCACACAGGAGGTTTTGATGAGCCGGTCCTGGAAGTGGCGCATGTCTCTTCCAATTACATCCCATCGCCCACTCCAAACAGAACAGAGGTCTGGAAAATGTAGTCTAGCTGTGTTCTCAGAAGTGATGGAAAGTGGATTTGGTGGACAGCTGGCCAAATTCTGCTGCAAGAAACAAAAATAATGAAAATATCAAACATTACTGATTCCTGCTCTATCCAGGCACTCAGCGATCTAGACAGTTTACAAACCTTAGCTCAATATCCTCCTAACAATCACTGAGATAAATACTACTTTTTACAAGCACCAAATTTGAGAGACATCAAGAGAAATCAAGTGACTTTTCCAAGGTTATACAGGTAGATGATAGGCGGCAAAACTTGAATTCAAAGCCCGGTCTGTCTGACTCTAGAGTCAGTGTTCATAACCATTCTGTAGGTTTATATCTTCTTGGGGCAAGTCAGTCAGGAGAGTGGGGTTCCAGTCCCACTTTTGCCAATAACAGTACAACACGGGACTTGAGAATGTGGGGAGCAGTGGTTATTGTCCCTCTGTCCCTCTGTCCTACCCAAGGCCTAGGCATGAAGGGTCTGAGTCTGGTATAAGAGCTGGTAGAACTACTTAGCAGATTTCTGCCAGCGAGCTCTTTTTAAGTCCTGCATCCACATACATTCAAACAGATGTAAAATGTTTTCCCCTGATTGCTCCAGGCACACTGTCCTTGCAGCTGCAGTCAGGTACATTAGCAGGGAGCCAGGAGCCTGCCTTTTCGTTGACATTTAACACAGCTCCTTTCAAACCCTAGCGTGCTCATAAATCACTTGGGGTATTATTAATATGAGGATTCTGCTTCAGTAGTTCTGGGGCAAGGCCTGCGATTCTGCATTTGTAACAAGCCCCCTCAGGTGGTGTCCACCCTGCTTGCCTATCCACCACACTTTGAATAGCAAGAATTTGGTGCTTGTATAATAGAATCAGCCTGCTCCCCTCTGTTTGTTTTAGCTCTTTATTTCCCATCTGCCATTTCACTTACTATAGTGCACTGTAGCTAATGGGATAGGTGTCTGTCTCCTCAACTAGATTCTGAATTTCTTGAGGCCTGAGCCCATTGATACTTGAAACGTTTATGTCTGGCTTAGTGCCTGATTCATAATCATTGCTGAAACCATGTGTTCTGAATGGATGACTAGTGACTACAAGCATAAGTATAAAGAGAGGCTTCAGGAGTCCTGCTCTTGAGGAAATGTCCAGGCCATTACTTCTCACCCTATGTGCTATGTGAAAACTGCTAGCTGGCCATCAGTAGGGTCCCACAGGGCTTTTGATCCTTTGACTTCTTCACTGTTCACATGGCACTGCAGTGTGAGGCAAGACCAAAGAGTAAAAGGATACATAGGAAATGGCTAGGCTAGCGTTAATTTGGGGAGGGGGAGTCCAGGAAGAAAGGTCTGGAATACACAATCCATACGGTTCCAACCAGTCAAGACTGAGGATTGCAGTTCCTATTTGGCTGTTTTCTTGTATGTACTAGGTTTTGAATCTGGTGTATTTCTGCAGCCCAAACTAACAAAACAAAACAAAACCCTAAAATATATATCCTTCCCCCAACAAAACCCTTTCACATTTTGTTTTTATTCTTCTTACTACTATTTTTATTTTCCTTATTGTTGAGGATCAGAATCTCTCAGGGCCATAGCCTTCTGGAATGAGATGATGTCATCCCACTTTGTAAAGACACTTCTCTCCCCAAGTGGTGGGAGGTTCTCTGAGGCTATGGGTCCTCCGATTCTGACCCGCAACAGACCACTGCCAAGGAAGAGAGGACACAGCCATCAAGTACTAGAGTCCTCTTTCAGAAGTTCAAATGGCTTGGAGACAAGACCTGTTTTGTAGAGGGTGAGGTCTAGGAAGGGAGTCAGAGTAGGCATGGAGAAGAAGGTCAAGTTTCCATAGAGTTGTGGGGCTGAGCCTTTTTGTGGATCACCAAACCTCTCAAAGATCAGATGGGATTTATAACCCCTCTGCCCAGGGATCCACATGGATGCAAAATTTTGCATTTGACTTCAGTGCATTCAGACCATCTTTGGACCCAAGATTAAGAAGCCCTGGAAAGAAGAAATCTGAGAATTAGGGTATGTTTATGGTAGAATAGGATTTAAAGAGGTTCTCTCTTTCCCTCTCTTCTGTTCTTAAGTGGAATTTCATACAGCTACTAGTCATGGACAGGGTTCTGTGTTGTGTTATTTCAGCTGCTCAGAGAAAGCTTGACTTCTTTTCAAACATGAGACAGTCTCAGAGATGACCAGAGGTGTCAACAGCCATGATAATTGTGTTGCATAGGTCACTGTGTTAGTTCTGCTTCTTTAGCAAGATTAGATTATATTGTCCCAGGCACAGGAACAATGTTTCCTATCAAAAGCAGCCCCACATACTCTATTCATTATTCTCTCTGCCTGCAGTACTGTCATCAGATGAATACCAATCATTCTGGTAGATAGTTCTCAGTGCTGTTTGGTGTCACTGTTTTTCAGCTTGGTTAACATTAGCATTTGCAGTAATAATGCAGAAGTGGGTGGGGGAGGGAGTTATAGCTATGTTCATCATCAGGAGAACACAGTGTTGTCTTTTAGTGGGAGTCAGTGTAGTTGTCCTGATTTCTAAAGTAAAGAGAAAAGGAACAGGGTTCCTCATTGTATGACCAGCATCGCAAGTTCATGAAAGTGGTGAGAGGTCTTAGTCCTTCCCTTGGGGCTTGGCTCATTGCAGCAACAGTGAGTTTTTCATTTGAGCTGCATTTGGGATGATGAACTTGACTATGCATATTAAGTGATGCTCGGTGGCATCTTACCTCTATCTCTGTGAGTTCCTGCTCTGTTGGAAAGGATGGTACTGGTGAAACACTGAATTCCAGAATCATGGGGACTATTTCCCATGCATTTGCAAATCAATTAAATTATGCTTTCATATCTGGGGAAAAAGATGGAGAATTGTCATTTTGACATTTTGGCTGCAACCTCTATTTGCTCTCCAAGTAGCACCATAATCTCCTTTGGAGGAACTGCCTCTTCTCCAGCGTTATGGTCTGGCAGGTGCCTTGTCTTCCCCTAACCAAGGGGCAGGTGTATGAATCAAACTGGGCCGATAGTACCCTCCCTGCCCTGAGATTACAGTCTCAAACAGCATGATTAGGGGACTGAAGATGGTTAGAGAGCAGTCATTTCTAACAGCAGGTCTTCAACAAGACAAGTGCCATCCCTGGCCAGTTAAATCAGAATCTCAGAGGATGGGGTCAAGACATCGATATTCTTTAAAAGCTTTAAAATTTCCCCTGATGATTCCAACGTGCAGCCAGGATGAGAGCCAGTGTCAAAGAGACTGCTCCGGGAGCCTCCAGGCCTGCCTGCTTCCCTGCTACCCTTCTCGTTCAGTCTCTGAGCTCCTAAAAGCCTTCCTCTGAATCCTCAGAATATTTACAGTAATTGATGTTTGTTTTGTTTCTTGCAGCAGATGAGCCCTGATATTAAGATAAAAAATAATTGTATGGATATGTTTTACTCTGAACCCAATGCAAGTAAACCACCTTGCCAAGAAACCCAAAACTATGGATCCAACAGCTTAAAGCCAATAAATAGTCTTCCTTTCCTAATGGAAAAGCGAGATCAGCTCATGGAAGATAAGACCATTATTCCACCAACATAAAGACTGAGGATTTGCATGGTATTAGGAAAAAAATGTTTAAGAATCCCTGGAAGCCTTAGGTAAAAGAACACTATAAGTACCAACACGCTCTCTTTTCCTTCTCTAGGCCCACTAGAGATAAATTAACAGGTAGCCAAATACTTACTGGCAGCAAATATGTGTAAATCAGGGACTTTGCAGACACTCTTCAAAAGTATTTGGCAATAGGAGGGCTCTCTCTGGACCTTCAAAGAGTTTCTAAGTGCTTAGATTTTAGATTTTCCAATTGGCATCACAGAAGAGGAAATTGTATTTTAGGGTGATAAGTGGCCAGTGAAAATGGATAATTTTCCAAAAGCTAGATTTCATTTTGATTCTGTTGCAAATCCAGACAGGAGCCACTCTGGCCTGATGCTTCTCTCCCCAGGTGCACAGTTGAATTTCAGGCTCCTAAACGAAGGTGCAGACATTTTATGTAGCTCTCTTATGAGAAGAGAGAGGAAAGAATTTGTAATTTGGTGGGCCACACTGTGAATCATTTATCTGCATTTATAGTCACATTGCTTTTAATCATAATCAAATATTGAAGCAGAGTGATCTTGATAGGAAGTAAATGCATTCTTTATTAAGTGCAAAGAAAGGCGAACTACGTTGTTGTAAAGAGATTCACACAGCTAGTCCTTGGGGATTATTGTCAAGTGTATTAATGGCTGCCTTAGGCCACTTCCAGAGATCAGAAGTTAGAAAGCAGTGTCACTTTAAAACTCTCAGGACTTCTTCTGCTCACAAACAAAGAGCATCTGGAGTCACTGGACTTCCTTACAGCATCTATGAAGGAAGGGCTTAGGATCCTGGCATCTCTCGGTTGGATGGACCAGCAGGGGCATCGGTGGCAGCTGCTAGTGCACTGGTGGCATCCCTTGGACAGTGTTGCTTTCCAGGCTAATACATGTCTGGGCTTAACATGTCCAAGGCACAGCTTTTGAGTTCTACTTCCAGACATGTTCACTGTCAGTATGGGGGCTTGCATCTCCTCTTCTCTGCATCTCCACTGCCACTCCTCATGTTCAATTACCATAAACTTTGCCAAGCCATTGTAATAATTTCCTAACAGGTTGTCTTGCTTCCGTTCCTGCCTTTGTTCCCCCAACACTACAGTTCATTCTTTACAATACAGTCAAAGTGATCTTTTAAATACATAGCTCAGATTTTATCACTCCCTCATTTAAGAACCTCTGATAACATCCCATCTCAGTAAAATAAAACCCAAACTCCTTGTGGTAACCATAAGAGCCTATGATTTTTTTTTTTAAGATTCATTTACTTATTTTAGAGAGGCAGAGAGAGAGAGCAGTGAGGGAGGGGCAGCAGGAGAGGGAGAGAGACTCCTTAAGCAGACTCCTTGCTGAGCATGGAGCCTGACATAAGGCTCAGTTTCACAATCCTGAGATCATGACCTGAGCCAAAATCAAGAGTCAGATGCTTAACCAGCTGTGCACATAGGTGCCCCTATTAGGGCCTATGATTTAACACCTGCCTCCTTTTTACTGCTACCTTGTATATTCCTCCCCTTTGCACCTCATATTCCAGATACAGTAGCTTCCCTCCCCCACCCTCCCTGGTCCTTAAAGGACCTCTGGTGCTTTAAACACACTGACCTTATTCCTAACCCACAACCCTTGTAATTATTGTTCTCCTTGCCTACCATCTCTTCCTTAAATCTTTCCATGGCTACTCCTTCTTATAACTCAGGTCTTAGCTACGGTGTCACCTCTTTCGAGAAGCTTTCCCTGACTATGAAGTCTAGCTTGCCTCATGCCCTTTAGCACATCATGCTACTTTCTCTTCTTCATAGACCTTTACCACTTTTGTGTCCTAGCCAACTGTTTTTTCCCACTAAATGCCACATGAGTAGTGATTTTTGAAAAGATCCATTGTTGTATCTTCAGTACTTGGAATACTGCCCAGCAAAAAATGAGTAACAGTAAACCCCAAAGTAAAGGCTAAATTGCAGATTCAACAGTCAACAAGTAACTTAAATGACCACCTAAACACACATCTTATTTATGAGCAAGTGACATTCTTTCTGAGAAAACTAAAAAGTCACTATTGCAGCCCATCTAAAGCCCACATTTAGGTATGATATCACTTTCAAAGACCTATCACTTGATCCTCCAAAGTCATCAAAAAGTCATTTAATAATTCCAGTAATTGTAAGAGGTGGGCTACTACTATTATCGCCATTTTATAGGTGAGGTGGCCAAGGCACAGGGAAGTTAACTACTTGCCCAGGGTCATTTGGTAAGTCTGTGTTTTAAGTCTAGATAGTCTTGTTTCAAAGCCCATCACAGAGTCTGAGATATCCAGAGGCTAGTGGTGAGGGAGAGATAAAGGTTATATGTGAAGAAAGGGATAAGAGAAGCAACCTCCTCAAGCACACAGGCAGACAAAGAGTTCAGAATCTCAGGAGAGGGAGGACTTTCAGAGAAGCTCAGGCAGAACTTTGCAGCTTACTTTTGCAGAGCTTAATTTTCTGGGCTTCACGAATCAATCTTCATTTTTCCCTCTTGTGACACCAGTGATTCTGTTGCTGAGACCTGATTCCTAATGAGATTCTGCTCCACTAGTTTCTGGATAGGGCTACATCCCATAATTCACAAGAAGTCCGTTTTAATCGAGGATTTTTTGTAACTACCTTCTATCTCTGAGAGGAACTTTGGAGACAGGGTAAGAGACTGTCAGTTTGCTTTATGGAAAGTTTTGCACTGAATGCTTTGAGCACTTCTCTAGATCATCCATTTTTCCTTTGTTTGAAGGAAAGTTGGTGATACATGGACCTGATTCTACCTAATCTGTTCTCAGGCACACTTCCTTTGTAGGCTTTTTCAGTTTCTCAAGCTGAACATGGAGCTTATTTCATTGGGTGCCATTTGTCATGATGTTTTAGTATTTTATTTACAATACCAAATAAAAATTACATCTGATGGGAAAATAGGTATCTCCCATTTTAAGGGTTGAAGAAACCTAACAAACAAATGCCAAATACAGGTATATCCAAGAAATAATTATCTTTATTATCAAAACATGCTCCAGGGATTAATATAATGTGATCTCATTGAAAGAACATAAACTGCTAAGTCAATGAGACGTGGGTCCAAACCTTTGATCTACCGTTTGTGAGCTCTGTGACTTTTGAGAAAATAATAATTTTAGAAACCTGGTTATCTTGTGCCTTACAAATGGGGATAACAAGCACCTGGGTGGCTCAGTCATTAAGCATCTGCCTTCAGCTCAGGTCATAATTCCGGAATCCCGGATTTGAGCCCTACGTCGGGCTCCCTGCTCAGCAGGAAGCCTGCTTCTCCCTCTTTCACTCCCCCTGCTTGTGTTCTCTCCCTAGCCGTGTTTCTCTCTGTCAACTAACTAACTAACTAACTAACTAACTAACTAACTAAATAAATAAATAAATAAATAAAATCTTTTTTAAAAATGGGAATAACACTGTACCTCATATAGTTGTCTGTCAAGGTCAAATGAGATTATGGAGATGAAGTTCCTAGCACAGTGCCTAGCAATACTAAATGCTAGTTGATCTCTCCTTTTTCAGTGCAAACTTTGTATGAATTTTATCATACATAATAGAAAAATGTACAGACTATACGCACACAGCTTCATTTTTGCAAATGAACATATCTGTGTAGCCAGGACCTAGATCAAGAAACCAGCCTACCTGAATACCTCCTTTGTCTCCTTCCAATCACTATCTCACTTTAACATAGATAAGTTTTAAATGTTTTTGAAATTCATATAAATGGAATTATAGAGTACATCTTTGGTGTCTGGCTTCTTTGGCTCAACATTATGTTTATGAGATCCATCCATGTTGGTATGTGTAATGGGGATCCGTCCATCCTCATTCTTTTTAATATTTCACTATATGAATGGATCACAGTTCTTAATCCATCTTGCTGTTAATAGCCATTTGAGTGGTTTCCTTTTTATCTATTATCATTCTAGTACATGTCTGTCGATGAACATTGGTAAACATTTCTATTGTATATGTACAGATGTGCCTCAAACATACCATGGGATCTACTCCAGATGACCACAGTAAACCGACTATCACAATGAAGTGAGCCAAGTGAATATTTTGGGTTCCCAGGGCATATAAAGGCTATGTTTACACTATACTGTAGTTTTTTAATTGTGCACCAGCATTATGTCTAAAAAACCAATGTACATACCTTAATTAACAAATTTTCTGTTGCTAAAAGTTGCTAATCATTACGTGAGCTTTCAGGGAGTCGTAATCTTTTTGATGGTGGAGGGTCCTGCATCAGTGTTACGGCTGCTGAGAATCGGGGTGGTGGTTACGGAAGGCTGGGATGGCTGGGATGGCTGTGGACATTTCTTAAGACAATTACGAAGTTGGCTCTCTCAACAGACTCTTCCTTTTACAAATGGTTCCTCTGTAGCATGTGGTGGTGTTTGATAACACTTACCACATTTAAAACTTCTTTTGAAATTGGGGTCAATCCTTTCAAGCCCTGCCAGGGCTTTATCAATTAAGCTTATGTAATATCCTAAATCCTCTGTTGTCATTTCAATAGGCTTCACAGCATCTTCTCCGGGAGTAGATTCTATCTCAAGAAACCACTTTCTTTGCTCATCCATAAGAAGTAATTGCTATCCATTAAAGTTTTATCATGAGATTGCTGCAATTCAAATACAACAATAATGAAAAAGTTTGAAATATTGTGAAAATGATCAAAATGTGACACAGACACGAAATGAGCAAATGCTGTTGGGAAAAATGACACCAATAGATTCATTCAACACAAGGCTGCCACACATCTTTGATTTGGGGGAAAAAATACAGTACCTTTGGGGGCACATGAGTAACTCAGTCATTTAAGCATCCAACTCTTGGGTGCCTGGGTGGCTCAGTTGGTTAAGCTACTGCCTTCAGCTCAGGTCATGATTCTGGAGACCCGGGATCGAGTCCCACATCGGGCTCCCTGCCCGGTGGGAAGCCTGCTTCTCTCCCTCTCACTCCCCCTGCTTGTGTTCCCTCTCTGGCTGTGTTTCTCTCTGCCAAATAAATAAAATCTTTAAAAAAAAAAATGGGTACCTGGGTGGCTCAGTGGGTTAAAGCCTCTGCCTTTGGCTCAGGTCATGATCTCAGGGTCCTGGGATCGAGGCCCGCATCGGGCTCTCTGCTTGGCAGGAACCCTGCTTCCTCCTCTCTCTCTCTGCCTGCTTATGTACCTACCTATGATCTCTCTCTGTGTCAAATAAATTAAAAAAAAAAAAAAAAAAGCATCCAACTCTTAATTTTGGCTCAGGTCATGATCTCAGGCACACTTCCTTTGTAGGCTTTTTCAGTTTCTCAAGAGTCCTGAAATCAGGCCGGATGTTGAGTTCCAAGCTCAGCATGGAGTTTACTTGTCTCTCTCCCTCTGCTTCTCCACCCCTCAAATAAATACAGTCTTTCAAAAATGCAGTATCTTTGAAGTGCAATAAAATGAGGTTGACTGTGTGCATTTTTATTGGGCATATTTCTAGGAGTGGAATTTCTGGATCAGGTGATGCATGCTCACCTTTGGTAGATGCTGTCAAATAGTTTTCCAAAGTGGTTCTACTTTCTTTTCCTACTTTTTTTTATTCCTTTTTTTTTTTTTAACAAAGAAATAGTCAATATACCTTAAAGTTCTTTTAAATAAGTGGGTTAGTACAATTATCACATGAATCTATTCATCAAAATTACATTGATGAGTGGTGCTGGGTGGCTCAGTCATTAAGCATCTGCCTTCTCGGGGCACCTGGGTGGCTCAAAGGGTTGGGCCTCTGCCTTCAGCTCTGGTCATGATCTGAGTCAGGGTCCTGGGATCAAGTCCGACATTGGGCTCTGCTCAGCGGGAAGCCTGCTTCCTCCTCTCTCTCTGCCTACTTATGATCTCTCTTTGTCAAAAAAAAAAAAAAAAAAAAAAAAAAAAAAAAAAAATATATATATATATATATATATATACACATATAAAACCTGATGTCACCATTAAAAAAAAGTGTCTGCTTTCTCAGGTCATGATCCTAGAGTCCCGGGATGGAGCCCCACATCAGGTTTCCTACTTCTCCCTCTCTCACTCCCCCTGTTTGTGTCCCTCTCTAACTGTGTTTCTCTCTGTCAAATAAATAAAATCTTTAAAAAAATTATATTGATAATCTATACCTTCACTAAGATTCCCATATATAAAATAAAGTATGTCTGGATGTGTCTATGACTTTGTTCCTATGAGCTCCTTTTCCTGGAATTTCTTCTTTCTGTCATCAAAAAGTCATTTGACAGTTTCAAACACAGTGGAGGTTAAACTGGTCTATTTTCAATAGTAGTTTCAGGGCTTATGCCAAGCTCTTCTCACCTCTCAATTATATGAATATAACCATCCAATTATTCACTTGTTCTCACCGAGTCTTGGCTTGCTGTTCAGAAGTGCAAAGCGGGTACTTTTGTTATTCAGCTCAAACAACATTGACAAAACTTCTGTCTTCAACACTGCTTAAAGAAATGTAATTTGAAGTCTCCTTAACCATGTAAGTCTTCCTTTCTGATTTAAGAAGTTCTATGCCATCTCCCACCATAATCACCATTTTTTCCTTGCCACTTTACAGGTGGTACTTCATTTAATTTTCATTGCAAGCCCGCCAAGTAGGAACCCTTACAGATTATCAAGGCACGGAGAGCTTAAGTGGAGTCAAGTTTCTAACTCCAGGGCACGGGACTCTGGAGTCAGACCTCCTGCTACCACACCTCTTCACGGATCCCACGCTTTTCCTCACAAGTATTTAAAAACAAGACATCCCATGCACAAAACTCTCTGAAGTGACTCTTCACATGTGAATATTCTCTTCGCTCAATTCATTAGCTTGTTGCCAGGAGCATCTCCAGCAAACACCCGTTATCTGTGCTTTTAGTCAGTGAAGATTGAAAACTGTAACCGTGATTCTGTCTCGTCTCTCCTTGCCAACCAGCTCGACTTTCTGCCGCCAACACAACCTTTCTCTTCTATCCCTGCTACACGATACTCCCACACTTGATATACATTGGATTCAAAATCAGTTGTTAACTTCTAGAAAACTGTAAATCCAGGCTACTTTCCACCCCAGCTGAACCCCCCTCCCCATTTCCCTCTGATCTGTAGTTCCCATTGTCATCAAATTGAGCCTTCACCCCTATAATGTCTGCCAGTCCTCCTTTTATTTCAGGTCTGAGCAGAGCAATTGGGGACAGTTCCTTTCTTTCACCATCTGTGCTCTCTAGGAGGTTAGTGTAGCAATATTTGTAACAATTAGTGAAAAGGAGTCTTCTCTTGGATCCTTCCCACCAGTAGCTTACGGTTCTGGGTTTGTTTTTTTTATGGACAGAATTTTGGCATCTGAGAGTATGAGTCCAAGACTACCAAATATTTCAGAAGCAAAGTGAAAGATTCAAATGTTCACCCTCTATAATAACAATAACATATTTATCGAGCACTGACCGTGTGCTAGGCATTATTCAGGGTAAATTATATATGGCATAGGACATATTAATTTGTCAACACAAAGACCCTGAGAGGTTGGTTATTGTTTCTATTTTATAGGTGAGGAAATTGAGGCAGAGAGAGTTCAGAAATTTGCCCATGGCTGTCAGTTTGAAAGTGGCATCCTCAGAATTTGAACCCAGGCAGTCTGACTCTAATAATGTTTACTTACTCAGCTCTTCTGTTCAATGCTGGATGTGTTCTGGAAAGATCACTCTATCTGAAGTTAGGAATCTGGGATGGGTCCTAGCTCTGCCATTTATTAGCAGGCCATCTAAAGGGGGAGGGGACACAGTTTCCCTTTTTGTAGAATGGGGAAACGCTGGGGTGATGAGCTGTCGGATGAGTTCTGCTTGCACGCATGCTTGCGAGCTAGAAAGTAAGGGCTAGAGGTGGCATTATAAGTATTATCTCCTTGTATTATTCTTTTTGAGATGCAGCCTCAGTTCATTGAGATTTGATGCAAAAACCCATGATGGGGCTACAAGGCGCTGGTATTAGCAAACCATCTGTTTTTTTTGTCAAGCGGATGTGTTGCTCCATCACCATTTCTGCTATAGTCAAGCTATGGAAACACCCTGATTTGGCTGTTTGAAATATTTGAAGGGTTTCTGAAAGTAGACTTCACTTGATATTGGAGTTCTGCTTTCTTAGATCTACTGATGCCAAGGTCCAGTTTGTTGCAGGAGCTCACCTCTCCCTAAACCAAGACCCGGAGGTGGGGCAGATCGAGCACAGAGAGCATGACGCCTGGGAAGAGCCTTCCAAAGGTTGGAGGCCCTTGGAAGGAATGGGATCTGGTCCTGCTCAGGAGTTTGGCTCTTATACTTATAGTTATAGTTAAACCTTATAGTTTTCTGGGCAAAACTCCTGAGCAGCTTGATTTCCAGGGAAAACTCCTAATCGTTAGTGTGGCAGTACCTTAAGTGGGAAACAGCAAGGCAAATCTTGCTTGTGGAAAGAACACAAGGAGATTTGGATCTTGTTGAATATGGGATCCCCCAGATCCCATCAGATTACCTGCAGCTAAGACAAGGTTGAGTTCATTACTTTCTCCTGCCGGGAAAAGTATCTCAGAGTGAGGAAAGCACATTTGGAGTATTTATGAGGTTTTGAGGGTTCTGGATTAGGATTGGATGAGGATTAAGGTAAAATAGTTTCAGATTAGTGGACACAGTAGGGCAAGAGTTTCAAAGGGTCTTGGAATACCGAAAGTCATCTGATGCTTATACACTGAAAAACCAGGCAATTATAAGTGGGTTTGGGGAAGTTAGGTGGCAACTATTATCCTCCTGGCCTAGAGTTTCCCTTGAAGAGTAAAGTCATATTGATAAAGGCAATGGAGTGGTAAAGTCCTATCAGGGAAGTCAGCTGAATCGTCACATCGGTGTAGACAGTGAGCTGTGTGGGTATAGACACTTTTCAGTTCTCATTCCAACTCCTGGCAGTGGTAGCTTGCCAGCTGTGTTACATGTGCCTGGAGATACTCATACCTACTTTACAAGGTATTTTTGAGGATTGAATCATATGATATGTATAAAAATACCTTGAACAGGGTAAGTGTTCGACTATGAGTGAGTTTCTGAGCTTTCAGGAGTAGCTTCCAAAACAATCCTGAAGAACAAGGCCTCTGTGTAATCATGGAGCTATTGTGAGAATTGGTGACTAGAGGGTCGTGCAGCTGTTGGCACAGCCCAGGGCCCCAGAGCGGATGTGCTGCCGCCTGCCTTCTCCGCGAATGACCGAACTTCAGACCAAAACCTGATGCAATGCCTCTCCTTGATGGAACCTATTTCACACTCAAAGCCCCAGCTGCAAGGGCAAAACCACACGTTTTGGTTTTCCAGCCTCCCTGGGCTAGAAACAGGTCAGATTGGGTGTGGAGCCAGGAAGTCCCCGTTATCCAGCACAGCAGGCCGTTAAAACTTCGCTGTTAGGTCAGGGTGACTTCCTGAGTGAGTAGCCCTAGGCACTGGCCTCTGCTCCTTCTCCCCATCCTTATCATTCCACTGAGCACTACAGTCTTACTCTCCAAAGGGAGCAGAAGCAAGGAGAAGAGAAATAAATTGCTGTACTTTGCCTCTTGCGGATAAAAGAGGAAAGGTCAAATGTACAGATCGCCAGAGCTGAAAATTCATACCCGAGTGTTTTTCCAGGTTCACTCCCCCTATTCTGCCTACCCCAGGCTTTCCCCATAAGCCAGATGTAGCTCATGTCCTTCCCACCTTTCCCTCTATCCTTACTACATCTTGTGCTTAGCCTGCTACGTATGTAGTCATTCACGAATTATGCCACCTCACACAGTGGCATGGAAAGTAGGTATCTCTCTTGTGCACCCCAACATTTCCCACCACCATCTTGCAAATGCCTATGAGATATGTTCTCTGAATGAGAAAGCGCAAGAGTGGTATTTGAAGAAAGTAAAAGCCTGGGTTTTTGCCTTAGGATTGCCCGTTTCCTGGCTGTATATATTGGTCTGTTAGGGTTGCCTTCACAAACTACTACACACTGGGTGGCTTTAACAACAGAAATTAATTTTCTCAGTTCTGGCCTAGAAGTCCAAAATTAAGATGGGCAGGTTTGACGTCCCCTGAGGCCCCTCTCCTTGAATTGCCGAAGACTGCTTTCTTGCTGTGTCCTCCTGTGGCTTTTTCTCTCTGTGTGTGGGTCCCTGGTATTTTTCTCTTCTTATAAGGATAACAGTCCAGCTGGATTAGGGCCCCACCCTTATGATATCGCTCACCCTTAATTACCTCTGTAAAGGCCCCCTCCCCAAATATAGTCACATTGAGGATTAGGGCTTCAACATGAATTTTGTGGAGGGAACAACTTGGTCTATAACACTGTGTGATCTTGGGCAAGTCTTTTAACCTCTGGCTTTAGTTTCCTTATGTATAAAATGAAAGGATTGGGGCAGATGGCTTCCTTTCTGCTCTTTGATTCTGTCATCTCTGGGGAGAGTTTAGCTCTTTAATAATCACTGAGAGGGTGACTTGTTTACTGAAGTGAGACCTGTGGGCAATGTCACCATCTCTGTGACCTTACCTGTCCACTGAGGAGTCCCTAACTACTGGGTTTCTGTTGCCATCCTAGCACTTTCCATAGTCACTGCATTATATTACTAATGATTTCCTGGCATATCTGTCTTCCCCACAGTCTTTACAGACAAGGATTCCTTCCTTACCCTAGCTCGAGGAGGAACGGCCAAGCCTACCCTGTGAGATTTGTAAATAGAAAATACCAAAGCCATATTCTAGGCCCCAGTTTAGTTTCTATTTGTGCTTTTTACCTCTGGTGGGCCTTGCACCTGCTCTCCCTTTATTCTTACCCCTCACTCCATGGCCAAAAATGAGAGTTTATTTTACTTCTGATGGGAATGGGACCACACCAGATAACAGGTGTGATGTTCAAGAAGT
This sequence comes from Spilogale gracilis, assembly GCA_004023965.1. Taxonomy (NCBI): domain Eukaryota; kingdom Metazoa; phylum Chordata; class Mammalia; order Carnivora; family Mephitidae; genus Spilogale; species Spilogale gracilis. Next base: position 21,063 of record PITA01011510.1, on the reverse strand, counting down.
ACAAATAGGTGAAGAGGATTTAAAGTCACAGACATCGGTTATAAACATAAATAAGTCACAGACAGGGGCGTAAAGTACCACACAGGGACTATAGTTGATTAAAAAAAAAGTACAAAGTCAAGCAAGCTCACATGTTGTTACAGAGGAGAACTCCTGCCTTTGTGAGGCAGCAGAAAGGGGCCCCTCTGGAAGTGAAGGTTAATGTTCATTTTCACAGTGAACTGTAAAAAGGTCATAAGGAGCAATAAAATTTTCATAGTGTTTATGCTGTCTCCTCTGGCTTGGCCTGTGTTCTTGAGACCATCTAAGGCAGGAACTATATGATTTAGAGCCTTAGTTGATCTGCATAATCCATTAAAATGTCACTTTTTTAATTGCAGAAGCTATTTCTCTGCAGCACACACCTGCTGCTGCTGGGATTTACAGCCAGGACACAATGTGATTTGAGCTTACAGTGAACGTAGCCATCTCCATCGTCCCGCGCTGCCCTCAGTAATGTGGCTCTGACTGTCCCCAGAAAGTGGAGGTGAATAGGAAAGACTCCCCCACCAGGAAGTTCTGTGTTCTCCACCCCGCACCTCTGCAGATGCACTTCTCTGCTTCAGAAATTGCTCTGCTGGTGCTGTATTTATTCAGGGGGGAAATGCACTTGCTACATCAAGTAAGAAGGGATTTTGAAGATGGCTTGGAAACTGACTGCTTATAGCAACTTGGTGGTCACGCTCGGACCAAGAAACTGCTGAAGGAGCTTTCATGTGTGTACGTCATAGGGAATGGCTTGGACAGCATAGAGAGGCTTTGCTTCTAAAATCCCAGGACTATGTGTCTCTAAAGTAACCAGATTTTAGGGCTACCAATATTGGACTCAGGCTTCTGAGATGTTCATCAGAAAGACAAGAGCTCCTAGAACAGGAGCAGGCAACTGTAAAAGTTGAGATGTGTTGATGCTGGAGAGGATGTGGACATAGCCAGAGAGGAGAGGGAGTCTGAGATGCTTATGAAAATCACCTACAGCATGGATATGTGACAGCTCTGAGCTCCTGGCAGGTAAGAAACTATAAGCATTGATCCTCAGAGTCAACTGTGGAATTTTTCATGTGTGGATAACCCTAAAGAGTCTGACTCAGTAGGTCTGGTGTGGCTGTCGCCAGAAGCTAAGCTGTGTTTTGGGGAACCACCAAGACGAGAAATAGGAAAGAAAGCAATTGGGAGTAGCATGCTGCTGTGTTAAAAGTATGGGCTCTGGAGTCACATGGCCCAAGTTCAAGTTCCACTTAGGCAAATCACCACTGGAAACCCCATTTTCTGCTGTCTCTTTCCAAGGCTTTTCTAGGCTTCAGAAACTGGAACACTAAAAATTACTTTTCCAGGGCTCTCATACAGGTAGGGTTCTGGATATGAGTTAGGGTCAGCCGATCAGAGGTACTTTCATGACACCCAGAATCAAAGGCTACACTTTGGCTATGGCTCTTTCTCCAGGAGAGCAAATGCATGACTATATTGGCTTCTTTCCTACAATACCCTACTCTTCGGATGTGTTCCTGGAAGCTTAAGCCGTTCCTTAAGCCATTTATTTATTATCCTTGGTAAACGTAAACCCCTTCCTGCTTGCTCTGGCTTGTCTGCAATGGAAGTCTATCTGATACAGGGGACAATAATACCTTAAAGTGTCATTGGGAGAATTAATGAGATAATGCACGACAAATATCCATAAGTAGCTGGCCCTCCGTAAAATTAAATACTTTTCAGAAAGAAACAAAATGTCTAACTAGAAGATACTGGAGGAGACTTTTGGAGGATTCCCTCTTAACCAGGGAATCGAATATGCAGCATATCTGAGCATCTGTGTACACTTCCATCTCAACATTGAAATTCATGGTTGCCCAGGTGAATCCAAGCTCGCGGTCCTTCAGACCACAAAACACAAAGCCTTGGCGCCCAAGATGGATAACTGGAGAACCCAAGTCCCAAATACACACTGGTGTTGGAGTGTTCTGTACAGCTTGTCCATGGAATCTCCTTGCACAGATGGCATAGGTCAAGGACCTATGACTCTGGAGTCAACTTTACAAGTTCATATGCCTTGTCCCCCTCTCAGCTTAGGTTGGTAACTCTTAGCTACACAGCTTTCAGCTCTCTGAGCTCAGCTTTCCCACCTGTAAAAGAGGATGTGAGTATCTCCCTTAACATTGCTGTGAGGCTTGAATGAAGTGATGCATTGGAAAGACTCAGCCCAGCCAGGTACAGGGAAGTATGCATATAATACAAGTTAGCTACTGGTCGGTTGAGAATGATCATTTACCTGGAGAACTTCTGAGTAAGAAATTTGTCCTGGGCCTTTTTCACAAGCTAGTTAGTTATTTCTCCTGGATAATCTTGATAATGTACTGCTGTAGGGCTGATTTCGGAGTATTCTGATTTTAGCACTGTAAATGATTAGGCAAATTTCCAGTGGCTAGATTGTTTAGTTGATTATATTATTGTGAGAAATCTTCATAGAAAGGTGGTCAGATTTAGATTTAAAAATAGGCAAAAAGGGCAATTTTCTCAGAGTGACTGGATGTTTGACAGTTTAGTGGACAGGGATAATAATTATACTACAGTGGCATCAGTATTATTTTTTTAATGAACCCATTTAGACTTTTGAATTTAGCCAGCATTTTGTTAAAATATTTACCTTCCCATGCTGCAGTGGTCGGTCATGATTAATAAATATTATAACCATTTTTTCCCCAGACCATCTGATTTATTTCTGTCTCATTAATATTCCAAAGAGGTACAATGCCAGGAAGTGGTTTTGCTTCATGAAGCCATCCAGAGACCCAGGTTCTTTTCTCTCCCAGCAATTTCCTAAGACGTGTTCCTTGTTTATACAGTAGAAGCTGGCTTACCAGTTATGTATCTTATGTTCCAACCCGATGGAAGGTTATGCAAGAGTACAGGGACAGCATTTTCTTTTTCTTTGTAAGAAAAGAACATTACTTTTGTACACATTCCATTAGTGAGAACTTAGTCACATGGTCACACCTATCTGCAAAAGATAGCCAGTCTTTTCAAAAAATTTTTATTAGGGCAACTGAGGTGGCTCAGTTGGTTAAGGGTCTGCCTTCAGCTCAGGTCATGATCCTGGGTCCTGGGATTGAGCCCCACATCAGGCTCCCTGCTCAGTGGGGAGCCTCCTCTGCCACTCCCCCTGATTGTTGCTCTATCAAATGAATAAATAAAAATCTTTAAAAAATTATTTATTCAGTAATAAAATTCCATTATAATTAACATACCATGTTATATTAGTTTCAATACTATAGTTTCAATACTATACTATACAATACTATACACAAGTACAATATCGTGATTCAACAAGTTTATACAATACCCAGTGCTCATCATAGTAAGTGTACTTTTAATCCCCTTTACCTTTTTCACTCATCCCCTCCCCAACCATCACTTTGTTCTCATATTTAAGAATCTGGTTTTTTGTTTGTTTCTTTTTTTCTTTGTTTGCACATATGAATGAAATCATATCGTTTTTGTTTTTCCCCGATTGACTTCTTTTTAAAAAAACCTTATTCATTTATTCATTTGAGAGAGAGAGAGAGCACATAGTGCACATGGGCGCTTGAGCAGGGAGAGGGGCAAAAGGGAGAGGGCAAGGGACAAGTTAACCCTACTTTGAGTGGGGAGCCAATGTGGGGCTTGATCTCAACTCTGGGACCATGAACTGAGCCCAAACTGAGATTTGGGCACTCAACCGACTGAGCCACCCACACGCCCCTCTCTGTGAGACTTATTTCACTTAGGATCTCAAGGTAATTATACTCTCGAGCTCCACCCACGTTGTTGCAAATGGCAAGGTTTCGTTCTTTATTATGGCTGAGTAATATTCCGTGTGTGTGTGTGTGTGATGTCTTCCTTATCTCTTCTGTGGCAGGCTCTATTCCAAACCCTTTTATTTATTTTTTATTTTTTTCTTGAGATTTTATTTATTTATTTGACAGAGAAAAACATAGCTAGAGAGGGAACCCAAGCAGGAGGAGTGAGAGAGGGAGAAGTAGACTTCCCGCCAAGCAGGGAGCCTAATGTGGGGCTCGATCTCAGGACTGTGGGATCATGACCTGAGCCAAAGGCAGATGCCCAACGACTGAGCCACTCAGGCGCCCCTATTCGAAACCCTTTAACGTTTTGTTTCTTTAACTTCTTACAGCAACTATGTGAGGAAGGTAGTTCATAGGTGAGAAAACAGAGGCAGAGAGATAAGGTGACTTGCCCAAGGTCACACAGCAAGTACATGTAGAACTGGGATTTTCATCTGGTCCATCAGATCCCAGGGCTCACGTTCATACCCACTGAAACTGGAGAGAAAAGAGAGAGAAAAAATCTAAAAGCACTTTTCACAGAGTAGAGAAACCTGAGCTTGTGTAACCATCTGTGTCACACTTTGGCCCTGGCCCCGTCCCCACAGGGCCCCCTCCCCACAGTGCTCCACTGATGATGTGGTACAGTTGACCTCAGGACATGAGGGACAGAGGACAGAAGGACAATCTTCTCCCAGGTTCTCTCCACATAGTGGTCAGAAATGTCAGCTGGGAAACTTTCCTTTCAGTTTCTAGATTTGTAATAAAATCTTATCAAGCATCTTCAAGAAAAAGTGAATTTCAGGTTTTATGAGGTGTTAGGAACTACAAAAATAGGTAAAATGCAAATTAAGTATTTTCCGACTCAATAGAAGCTCCTCTGATAGAGAAGTGGAGTCTTACATCGGAGCTGTGGGAGTTTTTCCTCACAGAGGTGGGGGTGGGGGTGGTTTGCAATTGTGCATAAGGTTGGCCTGGTCAAGCCTTGGTTGCTAGTGACATTTGCGTGAGCTGAATCGGAGATGGAGATTTTATGGGAAGGCTGCAGGGCATACATCCCAGGAGAGGGTACTTCTGGACTTGGTGAGAGAAGAACCATCATATCAAGGGCTGACCAACTTCCTATTCTGTCTCTGCCCTCTGTTCCCCTTTCTTTGACCCACACATTCTCTCATTTCTGCTTCTCTCTCTCTTCTTTATGATTCTCTGGACATGGTACTTTCTCTGGTGAAGTGGCAGCATGGAGTTGTGTCCTACACACAACCAACTAAAAACTTGTGTGGTCCAGAGACAGCCTGACGGCTGCGAGGCCAGGAGTGAAGGACTTCCCCCGGGGCAGGTGTTCACACTCGGGCCAGCTGGCAATAGAGGATGGTAGTGAACAATCTTAAAGTTTTAGAGAGTGTGTTTTGTAGAGAAGGGGCTGTGTGCTGGACAGATGTTCCAAAAGTATCTTCCACAGCTGGACAAAATGACCATTTATAAGTCATTTACCTTGAATAAGACCCTCTACTATCTGAAAGCGGAAATCAGGACTGCCCCAACAATTCCATATAACTTTATTCGTACCCCAGTCTAAAGCTTCTGAGCAGACAGGTATCCAGGGAGGTAGACAAAGGTAAATGAAGCTACAACTCTCTCTGTGCCAGTGTCCAGGGCACCTTGCTTAGAAAGTGGAGTCGTGGTGCAGTGTGAGTGACACAGCTGCTCCACCCCGTCCCTGACATCTCTTTTGAGGCGCCTGGTTTACTGACGTACAACCTGGAAAATGCCAGAGGTTTATCTCAGAACATGATTTTGGGGCCAACGGGAAGAAAAGTACACTCAGCAAAACTAGAGTGATAGTTTATGCAAAATCATTGAAAGAGTCTGAAACGATGAAAAATTTAATCTGGAGAATTGGTTTCCTGGAATGTGTGGCAGACCCCACCAACTGATCGACCCTTTTTACAGGTCTCCATTCTCAGCGCTGGCCTTGGTGACATCTCCAGAGGGTTTTCTCTCACTCTTCTCATTTTTCTGTGCCAAATTTGGAGGACTTCACTGAGAATCCAATTCTTACAAAAGTGAATTGTCTTTTAGAAAAGTTGATTTCTCCTGACTTGGTATCATTTTGCTTTCATACAAGGAGCCTGTGGAATAGCCTTTCAATGGGCTTTGCCTAAGCGCTTGTTGGTGCACTTAATCACAGATTTATGGACTCTTCATACACCACCAGCCAATTTTATGGCCCCAGAATCTTACTCAGGAGACAGACACTGACTTTTCCCGCAGTTGATTTTAAAGGCTTTACCATCTGGGATTTTTAGTCATTTGTGAATAGCAAATGGCTGCCATGTTCTCAGGATTTTGTTGCCCAAACTTGAGATTGGTTGTGTGAGAAATGCATGGTAATAAATAAATAATGTAAATTTGTTTCGCATTCATCTGTGGAGCTAATGATCAAAATAGATTTTAATAACCAATATCTTGCTTAATTTGATATATTGTCTGAATGCCTAACTTAGTGGACAGAAGGAAACTGTTAGTATATTAATTTGGATTTCCTAAGAATGTTTGACCCCTAATAAAATACCATTTCTCATCTTCCCCTCCCCTACAGCAGTGTTACTACATTCAGAAAATGGAAGCCAAGCAGGGCTTAATTGACTTAATCAGGAGTTATATTTGCTTATGAGGAACTAAACTAAAAAGCACCTGAACTAAAAAGCCTTCTATTTTGGAAAGCCTGCAGGGGTATCTCGTGGAATCCTGTGGTTTGAAATATGGCTGAGTCTGCCTAAAATGTGGGACTGGAACAGCTAATCTCTCTAAGTTTCTCTCTTGTTAGGGTCACACTTGCAGGTCATTGTATTTTTCCATTCTTCTCTCTTTCCAAATCAGCATTCTTTGTTTTGGCATACATGCACACCAAGCATGGCTTCCTGTATTCTGTCACTTCCCTAGGCAAGCACCCAGTATGGAATGACAAGGTCTCCAGGTCCCAGTTTCAAATTCCTGGGGAAAAGTTCAATTAAATCAGCTCGGACCAGTTATCCATTCGTGATCCAAGCATCTCTGGCCAAGAAGCCACAGTCACATGATTAGCTTTCTTCTCATCTGGGTCTATGAGAGCTGATACTCAGAGATAGAGAGGGAAAGGTGACACAAAGAGGTTCTCTCAGGTGGATGGTGAGGAGGAAATCATCAGTGTCTTTGGTTCACCAGCTTTGGAAACAACTTATTTGCATACCACCTGCAGCCTGGAAATGATATCTGTTTCTTGGCCCATGTCTATTAATCCACTGATTTGTTTGTTTTTCATTTGGCCATACTTTCACCTCCTCCCTTTGCTTCTCCTCATTTCATTTTCTCTCCTCAGCCTCTCAGTCGATGTTTCAGGAAAGTCACATGATATGTCTGGTGATGGAAAGAGCTCTGTCAGAGGGAAACCAAGAGCAGCCTCTCCTTCACACTTGCCCAGCGCTAGACCTTGGGCAAGTTACTTAATCACCCTTGGCCCTGGTTTCATATTCTTTCTTTTTTTTTTTTTAAGATTTTATTTATTTATTTTACAGAGAGAGAGATCACAAATAGGCAGAGAGGCAGGCAGAGAGAGGAGGAAGCAGGCTCCCTGCTGAGCAGAGAGCCTGATGTGGGCCTCGATCCCAGGACCCTGAGATCATGACCTGAGCCGAAGGCAGAGGCCTTAACCCACTGAGCCACCCAGGCGCCCCCTGGTTTCATATTCTGAAAATGAATGGACCTAGGCTAGATGTTGGGAGAAACCTTAGAGATGACCTTTTCCTTGATGCAAGATATCTGTTTACTCAGCTGTCATTCCACAAGTACAGCACTCATAGCAGACATTACTAATTGATCCCAGCATGCTTCCCTGCTGATCCAGGCCTGCATTTAGAATCCCCTTCAACAGTTCAGGCAGTCACTTCCAATCAGATGGAGGCAACCAACCTTTAAGATGTGACTAATTAGCCGTCTCTGAGACAAGAAATGGAGGTCCAGATGTCTACCATCTTTCCTTCCTCCTACTTTCCTTAGATGGGATATGTGAAGCCATTATTCCTAATTCCCTGAAATTTTGAAGGACAAAATAATAAGTGCCCTCCTCTGCCCTTTTCTTCCCAATTATTCATTCTTTTACAAAAATTATTCTTATTTCCTGACCTCCATCCAATCCAGCCTTTAATTTCTCCTGTGGCTGAAGAATTGACCGCTCTCTCAACAAAGACGAATCAGCCATGCTTGTCTGGGAGCCTCAGAATTAGCCTGGCTCACTTTGCAACTGTGTGGTGGCAGGCAACAGTGAGAGTTATTTTATTTTTTGAAAATATGTTTTCTGCTGTTATATTTGGACTGGAAAAAAGATCCTTGCAGTCTCAGCTCAAATTACGTTCAATGTTCTTAATTGCTGTTACCCTCAAATATGATAGTGAGTGAGGTCATATCTTCAGTTTACATTTCTAATCTATATTTACAAATGACACAGCTTTCGAACATCTGCTCTTCCTACAGAGCTCTCATTTTTGCAGATGATGCAGCTGTAAAGGCTGCTGGCACCATTGTTTCCTCGACGACGATGCTAGGAAACACCTCTTCCTTTTTGCCTTTCCTGCTGGTTGCTGTTTTTTAAGTTGCCTTCTGGAGTTCATTTCTCCAGGAGAGATGGGCTTAAATGTCTAAGGCAGCATATTTTTATTATTTCTGCCAAAAGACTTCTTCCTGGAATAGGTCCTAATGGCAGTCCTCCCTGTGGCAGGGCCACCTTATTATATAACAGCTCTGTATGTAGGGAAGCTATAGGTCTAAAATAAAGGAGACAAATGTAAACCTTTGCAAAGCTCAGACCTGGGATAAAATCTGTATCTCTAATGCATAGGCACCTTGGCATTCATAGAGAATGTGGCCATAATTTTATTCCTCCTTGGAAAGGGGTAGTGCTCTAGATGAATGAAGAAGAGTGAGGGTGTAGTTCATACAGACTATGTTTAAATGCTTTCCTGTTGTTGTTACTGACTTCCATTTTAAAATATGATAAGTGAATAGAAGTGAGGGCTTACATACTTTCCTTTCTGGAGCCAACTGTCCAGTTGCAGGAAATGCAGAGGACAGAGGAACATGCTGAGTTGCACCATGAGCGTGCATCAGCCCAGTGCAAAACTGTGCAAACTACAGGTTCTTCATCAGATAGGTTGTAAAAGGAAAGGAGGGGGAAATCTGGAAATTAAAAGACATTTAAAAGACATGACAAAGAAAATTGTTGCTGGGTAAGATGAGTCAATGTCTAGGGGGATAAAACTATTTGAAAATGATTTCTTGGCTTAAACCATGCCACAATGAATGGGCTCTTCTAGATGACTTGATTTTTCCCTCTTGTGTTGCAGACAAGGAACATGGGGCCCAGCCAAGCAGAGTGTCTTGCTCCATGTCTAAAAGGGAGCAGGTAGGAGAACCATGATGGTTCTCCAAATCTCCTGGCTCATGCGTGAAGCTTCTACTACTTCCCCTGAGTATGATCTTTATCATACATTAATTTTATCTTTGAGGTCATTGACATAGATAAAATCATAGCAGAGTTGACTACATATTGGAGACTCTCTGTGTTAATCTGTTCTGTTAATTGCTTTTCAATCAGATTGGCTCTGGCTTTGTTCTGTGCAAAGTGGCCGTAAGCCCGGGAGCTATAACCTTCTCTGACTTACGGATTCACGGAATAAAGTTAGTCTTCTGCTATCTACTTCTATTATGCTTTGACATAATAAAGTTAGTTTCATTGTTCAGCACTATTTAAATGCTCTAAGGTTGCAATTAAAGCTATAAACTAATCTTCACTTTTTTATTAAATTTCATCTTTTTCCCAATAGTTCTGGCACTGATTTAAATTACATATTTTCACATAAGTAGCACTTTTTCTTGGGGGAATTCTTCCTAAATAGACTGGCTGTTTTGAAAAGGGGAAGCTGCCTGATATAAATCCTCAAATTTTTGAATAAAGACATGTGTATCACTACCATACAAGCAGTTCAGCCAACAAATTCACTTTACTGAAATAGATTTTGGGTTAAGTTATTCAATATTTCCATCCAGTTTGAGAGAAAATAGATTTTAATGAAGGCTATATAATACACTATATTATGCTACAGTGACATGTTTGTCATTGATCATTTTTACTTTTGAAAAGAGCCAGGATTTGAAGCTCAATTACAAGTAATTAACAATCCAACCAATGTGCCACAAGAACCCATTTAATTCATCTTGGTATTTGTAAGAAGTCAACAATACATGCCACTAGTTCACTGGCAATGATTCTTAACAGTTATTTACTGTGAAAATAATAGCACTAACCATTCAGGGTGGAAGATAGAAATGTATGTTATTTATCTTGAGGATAATAATGTATGTTTTAACTTCAAGAAGCTGTGCATTGGGTGCCTGGATGGCTCAGTGGGTTAAAGCCTCTGCCTTCAGCTCAGGTCATGATCTTGGGGTCCTGGGATCGAGGCCCACATCGGGCTCTCTGCTTGGCAGGGAGCCTGCTTCCTCCTCTCTGCTTACTTGTGATCTCATTCTCTCTGTCAAATAAATATATAAAATCTTTTAAAAAAAAAAAGAAGAAGAAGCTGTGCATTTAAAATTATACTGGAAGAAGAGGTGTGGAAAATCACAAGCTAGATTATCTCTTGACTTCAAGAGAACTGGGTTTTTTTTAAGATTTTTTTTTTAAATTTGAGAGTGAGGGCAAGAGCAAGAATGAGAGAGAGAGAGAGAGAGAGAGAGAGAGAGAGAACAGAGGGAGAGGGAGAAGCAGACTCTCCCTTCCCCACCCAGCAGAGCCCAACATGGGGCTTGATCCCAAGACCCTGAGATCTTGACCTGAGTCTAAGGCAGATGCTTAACCAACTGAGCCACCCAAGTGCCCCGAGAGTTCTTTCTTTAGAGACCATCAAAGAAAGAGATCTCCATCCCTTAAAGTGTTCTCACATTTTCCATTTTTCCTTGGTTATCCAGCTGAGCCCCGCCTAATCCTCAGTGTCACAGTGTTTTGTGGAGGCTGATGGTCCTTGTCAAGCCCTCCTCACATTTCCTCCCTGCCTCCCCAACTCAATTAGTGATGATTGGGAAATGCCTTTCTTGTGGTACTCTAACCCATGAAAGGAAACTTCAGGTCTTCTGCAAAAGAGATCCATCATTGATTTTCAGGCTTGGAGAGCTCATGGACTAGTAAAATGAAGAATTTTGGAAGCCCAGTTTAGAGTGGCTAAGTTTTAATTCTGTCAACTAAGGTCATGGCTACACCTGCTTTCATTGTCATTTAGAAAAGCAAGGAAATGTTGACACTAAAAATGGAGGATTGTCCATTAGACCCAGAAAGGCAGTTGGTGAAAACACACACATACACACACAATTATAGTTATATTTCTTGTTTTGTCTTGGTTGGGTGAAAACTGCATTGGATCAGGGTTTGGACGAGCATTTGGAAACCTCATGCTGAGTGACTTTTTTTTTTCTTTTTAAATGACATCTTTGAAAGGTGGACCCTTTTCAAGTTCAGGGTAGGGACATATAACAAATTTATTATGAGGTTTTGGCTCATATGATTATGGAGGCTGACAAGCCTTATCTGTAGGGGGCAAGCTGGAGACCCAGGAAAGCTCATATTGTAATTCCAGCCAAATCTGAAGACCTAAGAACTGAGGGTATCGGTGATGTAACTTCCAATCCAAGGGCAGAAGTTTGTTATCCCAACTCAAACAGGCAGGAGGGCTTTGTTTGACTCTGACTTTTGTGCTATTCAGCCCCACCCACACGGTGGAGGGCAACTGACTATACTATGCCCACCAGTTCCAATCCTGATCTCATCCAGAAACATCCTCCCAGAAACACAGAAATGTGTGGGTAGCCCCTGGCCCAATCAATCTGACACATAAAAGAACCATTACAAGCATCTTCCTGATAATAGTGTTGTGAGGATGAAATGTGTTCACATTTGAAAATAGGACAGAAGTGGACTACAGGAAGCATTCAGGAAGTGCTAGTGTTCTGGCACACAGTAGGTGCTCAGATTAATGGAATCCCTGTAAGTCTCACCTCTGTGGGCGTAGGATCCTCCCGGACAAGAGCTGAATCTGTTGTGCGTAGGCCAGCTGGGGAGAACACCAGCATTCTCGTTCCCTTTTATGGGCACCCCGACTTCTGGCCAGACATCTCATCTGTTGCTAGTCACAGATCGTCCTGGTGCCGAGAAGGATGAAGGAAAATCCATTGCTAATACTGAACAAGTATGTCTCGTGATTTGGGTTATTACTAGATAAACCAAGGCATTGGGAGATAGAAGTGGAACTTTTCTTGATGGAATAAATTGAAACTTATCACTCTATACTGAATGAGAGACAGTGTAGTCTCAGAAACTTCTAAATTATAGAATTTTAAAAAATGTTATCTTGGTATGACCACATATGTAAACACTAGAGCAAATAAACTGGTCGTGAAAATTATTTGCTATGAACATGTTGGCCGTCTTTTTTGAGTTTTGGCACTTCAGAAGGGTTTGAAAATTATTTACTTAGAATAAATATTTTCTTCTTTTTTACCTTAAAGATGGTTAATTTGTTACTCAGTCCTAATAGGGTTAGTTGATCATTTCTTTTTATAAGCATCTGAATTAACAAATCCTTCTGTGATAGTAAAATTTATGTCTATGTCAGTCATCAATGAATATGAATTAAAGATGAATAATAGTATTTGTCATTAATATGGCAAGCAGCATAGTCTGCTTCTTGGCCCCCACACAGACACTTGCAGAGATTTAGAGTTTAGTTGTAAAAAGAATATCAGTATCCATAGAGCATAACACAGCCTTCCCAGTAGAGCATTCTTCTTGTGTGTCTCCAGTCAGGGGGGAAAGCAATCAAGTTATTGATATTATTGTATTACCTAAATCAACTTAATACCCCAGGAAGGCCAGTCAGTATGATGATGGTCCCTTACATTCATCATACAGAACTTCACAGATCTCTTAGTGCCCACCCATATGCGCTCTCAAGGGATGAATATCAGTAGAGGAGTTCATGAATAAGTCTGAGAGGATATACAGTAAAATGAGTATACCGGCACAGAATTGGCCAGCTGTGTAATTTCAAAGAGCAAGTTTTCAGATTCCAGGATGGATTTAGTTCACTCATCAGTTCTTCTTTGGTTTTTCTGTATCTGAAATTGCTCAAGGGCAATGACTTTATACCCTGAAATGATCTTGTTAGAATGGTGGTATCATGCAAGGTGTTCTTCAGAGTGGTGGTGTCATGCAAAAAAGAAAAAGAAGAAAAAGTTCCATTGTTTACTCATTTGAGGATTTTCTAGATTAAATATAACATTTGTTTACCATTAGACTTTCAGAGACTTTGTGTACTTGCCTGCACTATGAATCTCTTGGAAGAGATTTCCTAACCTCTTTTGAATACAAAATCTTTTTGCCCTCAGAGTGTTGCATGGAACCAGTGTTTATGGGAACAGTTGTTGGGACATGGTTTCCTTTGCTTGTTCTCACTTTTAGAAACTATCAGTTTGTCTGGATGTTCCCAATACAGGACTGTTTCAATCTAACAAAATAGTCTGTGAGGTGCAAAGTGAGGTGCAAAGTGAATGGGACGGTCTCTGCCTATCATGAATAACAATGTAGATGATACAACGTTGGGATTGCAAACAATAGCCTTTAGGAAAACACTTAAGAGTGCAGAGTTTGGCCTAGAATCATACTGTTTGCACCTTACATGCAGTGAAAAGTCTTAACATTCTCTTTTTGCGTCTAGTATATTTTGTTCAGTATTTGCATGCTGTGTGGACTGTCATGGACTTCATAAATTTTTAAGTTATTAATTATAATTTATGCATTAAATAATTTACTGTTATATATACACATAAGTTTTTTATAGAATTGCATAAATGTGATCCTGGAGTATACATGGGTTTCTACTTCTTATTTTAATCTTTTCCTTCCCCTACACACCTTTTTGCTTGGCTGCCCTGCATTTATTTACATCTTTTGATTGTTTGTTTACTTAATATATCTGTTTTGGGTTTTGATATTAAAGCAGTGCTGGTTTCATAAAATGGATTGGGAGTGTTTTCATATATCTCAAAGCCTGAATTAGTTTAATAATGTTAGCATCACCTTGCTTTTTAAAAGATAGGTAGCACTCAGCTGAATATCTGGTCCTGGTGCCTTTCTCAACAATGCGCCCTTTTTCCTATGTTAATTTGTTTCAGCTACTCATTTCTGGATTAATTTGGGTTATGAAAGTCATTCACTTATATACGTGTATTTCTTTATTCTGAGAACATGTATGCAAGAACCCTGTGTTCTGTCTCTGCCTTCTCCTCTCAGTATCTCAGCTCTAGCTGTAGTGAGAGTCACGTGTCCGGTTTGTAAGCAATCTTAATGGGAAACTGTTTACTTTGCAACTATGCTGAGTAAGTCATTTCGAAAACCACAGGCTTGATTGTGGGACTGAGCAGACTTCAGGGGAGAAACCCAGTGCAGAGGCTCAGGGAGGCTTTACTAATGCCAAGAAAGCCAGGTGGATCAACTAGGCACTCCTTGGAGATTAATAGCTGGAGACAAAGGATTCATTGTAAGAAATGTGAAGTGTCTGAGAAGTTTGAATAAGTTTATCGCAAAGTGGGAGTATAATCATTTCCTATTACCACAGTTTAGAAAAAAGGCATGACTCTGAAACCTCTTAATTAGATTTTGTGCTCCTTGATGACCATCATGGTAAGTAACCTATATTGACTGCTGACCACGTACCAGGATGTGTTCCAAATATTCTGTGTGGGTTAATGTCGTCTTCAGCCTCAAGACGACCTGTGAGACAGAGATTATTACTACACGCATCGTGTGAGGAGCAGACGGGCACAGGGAGGCCTCTAACTTGCCTAAGTTGACACAGCTGGAACAAGGCTGGTGGGCTGTGAACCCAGCCGCTCTGATTCCAGATCCCACACCCCTCACTGGGGCACTTGACCACCTCCCTGGTAAGGATTACTGCTTGTTCATCTGTATAAGGGAGGGACTACCGGAGAAAGGATTTGGGGGATAAATGGCTAAGTGATTGAGCAAATAAGGGAGCTAATTGGCTATAATTCTAAGCAGAAAGGGAAAAGTACTCTAATAGAGCTAAAAATAGTGAGTTGTAGAAACAGTGACATCTTAATTATGGGACCAACACTTAGAAGCAGTTTACATTTACACTTTTCAACATGGCGTGAAGTCCAATAATATGCCTTTTGCCCAACTTTCTAAGGCCCTATTACTACTTTTCAATTGGCTCAGACTTTCCTACATCTCGAATAGGAAGGTTTGGAAAAGTTTGCTGATAGGATTGTTCTGTTTTGGAGGATTAATTATCGATGGCTAATCGTGTTTTCTGTGGTTGGGTTTAGGCTGTGGAGTGAGGATTTGTTTGTTTTTTCAAAGAGAGAGTGTGTGAGTGGGGAGGGGCAGAGGGAGAAGGAGAAAGAGAATCTGAAGCAGGCTCCAAGCTCAGCCTGACAAAGTGCTCAACACGGGGCTCGATCTCACAACCCTGAGATCATGACCTGAGCTAAAATCAAGAGTTGGATCTTTAATGGACTGAGCCACCCAGGCACCCTGTTGTCGGGTGAAGTTTTTAAACTTATGAATGACCCTATCCGAAAGATCAGGATGATGGCAGAGTGGAAGGGAAGGAGAGAGACCCCAAATCCCTTTGATTTACTTCTGTTGCAGATGGTGTTAGAGTTAGATGTGTGTGGTGACCTTGTCCATAAGAGGAAGTCATTACGTCTGTCCCACCTGCCACATAGCGATTACGGTGACAGAACTGCAAGGAGATGAGGCTATTATTTATAAAACTGAAACTGTATAAATAACCTATATCTTATTTTTTAAAGAGAGAGCGAGAGCGGGAGCACAAGGGGAGGAGTGAGAGAGGGAGAAGCAGGCTCCCTGCTGAGCAGGGAACCCTGCGTGGAGTTTGATCATGACCTGAGCCAAAGGCAGATGCTTAATGACTGAGCCACCCAGGGCCCGGATAACCTGTATCAGAAGGCAGTTAAACAAATTATAATACACGGTCTTACTGGGAACAATATGCAGCCTTATCCAATATGAAAAAATGCCTTAAGATAATGTAATAAGACCAAGAACAGGTGCCAAGTTGAATATGCAGTGTGATCACAGGTCTGAAAATCACGTAAACCAAAGCTCTTCCAAGGATGAAATCTGGAAGTACAGTTCATCACAGTGTGAACTGTGGTTTTCTTGACACGGTGGGAGATGCCTGTGGAGAGAACTGAGGCTGTGTGGGACTCTTTTCCTTCCATTTTTCCATCGTTTCCAAAGTTTCTGTAATAATCGCATAAAGTGAGGCTTTAAAAAATGAAAGAGTAAATGTATTACTGTCATAATGAGGGAAACCAATTTTATTTTTAAAACTATTCACAAAGGATTTGAAAGCAATAAACTTTTTTTTTTTTTTAAGAAAATCGCTGTGAAAGAGCTTTGATAGTTAAAAGCTTCTGTAGAAGCAATAAACACAGCCTTCGATTTGCTGGCATCGCTTCAAGGAATTGCAATCTAATTGTGTTTAACTGGCACACTGAAAAAGCCCCAAGAGAAACCATGTCAGGAAGAACGTCCCAGGCAGGGTCTGGGGTGGGTGCTTCAACAGAGCATTACTGCTCGATTCAACTCGTTTGACCTTCTGGGAATTGAGGTCTCGGTGATTTAGAGCTGTGCTCAGTAATGTTTGCCAAAGCAGCACAAAGGGAGACTCAGCCTTGTGCTCAGGGTGGGGGGGCAGCTGCCATGTGGCCTCCGGTGTGTCGGGGTTCCTCTGGGAGGACGGAGCTCGCTCTGGACCTGGTGATGGAGGAGGACCTGCTCCTTCCCACATGGAGCAGAGAGCTCTGGATCTGAAGTCAGAGGCCTTGAGTCAGACTGGTCCGTAGGGCAGCTGTCAGTGTGACCTTGGCCAAGCCAGCATTTAACCTCCCTGGGCATGCTTTGCTCACCTGTAAAGTAGGGGTGAGAACCTTTATTCTCCACCTAACAGGTACTGTGAAGAACAAGGTGGGATGAGGGTGTGAAAAGATTCTGCAAACCCTAAGGGGATCCACAGACGTGTGGGATTGTGACGGTGCACGATGGGTAAGGCATTTCTGAGTTTTAACTAGCATCCGAGGCCTCTGAGGAAGCCCGTCCATGCCTACCCTGGGCTAAACAAGTAATGATAACAAGAACAATATCAGTAATAGCTAGCATTTGGGGAACACTCTGTACCAGGAACTACTCTAAAGACTTTATGTCTATCACCTCGTTTTAAGGATGTATTTATTTATTTATTTTAGAGAGAGAGAGAGAGAGAGACAGGGAGAGGCAAAGGGAGAGGGAGGGAGAGAGAAACTTAAGCAGACTTCTCACTGAGCCTGGAGCCTCATGCAGGACTCGATATCATGACCCTGAGATCATGATCTGAACCGAAATCAGGAGTCAGGGGCTCACCTGACTGAGCCACCCAGGTGCCCCTGTATCACCTCATTTTATAAGCAATTTCATGGTAACGTATGTACCATGAGGTAGGTACTGGAATAGTCCCCATTTTACAAATGAGGGAGAGGCACAGAGAGGTTAAGTAACTTGTCCAGGATCACACAGCTAGAAAATGGAGGAGTGCGATTTGAATCCAGGCAGTCTGATGCTAATGCCTGTTAGAAAGCTGCCAATATTTTTCTTTGACATACAAGGAAGAGGTGTTGGGGATACTTGTTTATTAACTGATTATCTTAGTTTCTTATATTCAAGAGCTGCTGTTGATCAGGTTTGCTTTTCTTTAAGTGTTGCAATTAAGAAAACCTGCTGGTGGGCAGCAAACGGGACAAAGTGGATGGCTTCACGACCGTGGTTGGCAGTGGGTCCCAGGCTGGCTGTGGGAAGACCTCCTGCTCCTCAGTGTCTCCAGCAGGCAAAGGAAGGAAGTGCTGAGTGGGAAAGGACTATGATTACAGCCTCCTTCTAGTGGTTTGAGGAAACCAGGAAGCCATTCAGGGCAGCACTGGGAGCCCCTTGGACCTTGAGCAGAGAATATTTCTTAAGTAGGAGATTCTGATGACTTTGGAAAGGAAGGTCTCTGCTGAGGTTTGGGACAAAAACAGCCATAGACAGGGCACTGACACTGTCATAGGGACTGAAGAGAAAGGTTCCGAGCAGAGAAAAAGCAGCAGAGGAGCCTGATGTACATGTGGGCTTTGTGAGGTTCAGGTTTGTAGGCTATGCAGCAGAAATACTTCGAGTATACGGCCCTGGAGATGGGGTCTGGTCTGCGCAAGTGTTGGGAACGATGCGCCAGCAGCGTGAAGGGCTTCGGGAGGACAGAAGCCGGAACAATTCATCATTAATGCACCTGGGTGTTACCCTGCAGGAGCTCCTGGGGAGACTAGGGAAGCTACTTCATTTAAAAATTCTTTAGGGGCGCCTGGGTGGCTCAGTCCTTAAGTGTCTGCCTTCAACTCAGGTCATGATCCCAGAGTCCAGGGATCAAGCCCCACATCGGGCCTCCTGCTCGGTTCTCCCTCTCTCACTCCCCCTGCTTATGTTCCCTCTCTGGATGTGTTTCTCTCTGTCAAATAAATAAATAAAATCTTTTTTAAAAAATTCTTTAGATTACCAATCTCTTGGTGGGACACACTCTCCAAACACAGGTAATTGTTGGCTTGTCCCTAGAGTGAGTGATACTTGTTTCTTGTTTTTGTTTTTGTGTTTCTGTGGGGTTTCTTTACAATGAGTGATATTTTTAATGTTCAGGAAGGATGGCGGGTTAGGGGCTAATACAGGAACACATCATTATCTGTTATCTCCCCCTCCGCAATGTGTGATATATCATTACTTTCTGTGCATTTTTTAAAAAGACTGTTACCATGCTTGTCCAAAGACTGTTCATGGGATACTAGGTAGAGGAAAGTTAGGGGTTTTGGGCAGGAGAAAGGGGTGGATTGGAGGTCAGATTTTTCATTGAGAAAAAAAGAATTCAATCATTTGATTAGAATGGTGTGGCTTCTTTTTCTCTTTGGAAAATGGGATTTAAACAGAAGAATACATCCTGTTTCATAGTCACATTCCAACATGTGTGTGGCTGTTTGCTGCCATGACTTTGTTTCTACTCTTGCAAAGCCCCGTGTTCTCTTCACATAACTTCCTCTGAGTCCCGGGTGCTATGTGAGAATTTTTGTCTCACAGTTCTCTGTGATATTCCAAACAAACATGTTCACTTGGGCTTCTCTTCTGCTGTCTTGATGGCACCTTCTCGCCATCCTTCATGCTGCTTTTCAGTCACAGTTCCTCATGCTCCCTCACTTCTTGCTACACTCCCATTCACCATAGAACCATCCACAGCTCCCTGCTTTGTACCTCTATTCATTTTCCATTGCTGTATACCAGATTACCATAACCTTCTCAGAGTAACACACATTTATGATTTCCCAGTTTCTGTGGGCACAGTTTCTTTCTCTGTAAGAGGTCTTACAAGGCTGCAGTTGCCTTGTGAGCTGGGCCGTGTTCTCATCTGGAGGCTTGGCTGGGGAAGGATCTACTTCCAAGTTCACTCAGGTTGTTGACAATTCATTTCTTTGAGGATTCCATATTGAAGGCCTTAGCTTCTTGCTGGCTGTAAATGGGAAGACATCTTCAGCTCTGCGAGGCTACTCAGAGTTCCTGGAGACTACTTGCACTTCTAGAAGTTACCCATAGCCCTTTGCCACATGGGCTTTCCCAGTAAGGCCTCTTAATTCATCAGGTCATCAAGGACAGCAAGTCTATTAGCAAGACTGAGGCTTAGATAATATAAACACAAATGTGATATCCCAACACTTTGCCATATTCTCTTGGTTAGAAGTAAGTCACAGGTCCTGCTTATACTCAAGAAGAGGGGTCACACAAAGCCATGACCACCGAGAGGCAGGGATCATGGGAATACTGTAGAATCCAATGTACTCCTATAACCATCCTATATCACACTTCTACTTCACTGCCTTTTTTGAGTGTTTTAAGCTTTCTGTAATTTGGTTTTGCCCTACTTCTCTGAATTTACTTTTCCCTTCTTAATAAATCACCTCTCCTTTCCCCCTCAAAATTTTTTCTTCCCTTTCTACCCTTTCTATGATACATTAATTAATACAAATATATTTTATTTATTAGCATAGGTTTTAATTTTAAAATCTTGTGTATAAAGCAGAAGTAATTTTCATTGAAATGAAGAGTTCTTAGCTGTGTTTTGGCTTCTGAATCCTTTTGAGAATCTCATTAAAGCTACAGAGGTTCATTTCCCAGAAGCGAGGGACACAATCCTGTATTGTTCCAGTTATTATTGTTGCATAGCAAACCACCTAGTTTAATGTGGTAAAATAGCAACCATTTTATAATGCTCATGGTTTTAGGAATCCAGATGGAGCACAGTGAGGATGGTTTCTCTCTGCTTCATGATTCTTGGGGACTCAGTAGAGAAGACTGAAACAGCCAGGGTGACTTGAATGGTTAGGAACTAGAATTACCTTTTTGATTTACATGGCTGGTGCCTGGGCAAGGATGACTGGGAATCTTGGCTCAGCTGGGACAATTGTCTGAAGTACTTATACACGGCCTATGTGGCTTGGGTTGCTCACAGAGTCGTGGCTGGTTCCAGGAGGGAGAATGAGGGGTATATGGAGAACAAGCCTTCCAGGAGGCCAAGTGGAACTTGCCTGGCCTTTTGTGATGGTAGTCTTGCTTCCCCCATACTATAATTGATTGAATGGTCTCAAGCCCACTCAGCTCCAGGAGGAGGAGACATAAACCTTACCTCTTAATGGGAGGAATATAGGAAAAATTGCAGTCATTAAAATACGCACAAACACAAACACAAACATATTTAAAAGACTAGATTATCTGAAAATTGAAAGGGATCATTGAGGATGATCTATTTCAGTCCTCCACCATGGCTCAACTCCTTTTTTTTTTTTTTTTTTAAAGATTTTATTTATTTGACAGAGAGAAACACAGCCAGAGAGGGAACACAAGCAGGGGGAGAGAGAGGGAGAAACAGGCCTCCCACCGAGCAGGGAGCCCGATGTGGGACTCGATCCCGGGTCTCTGGGATCATGACCTGAGCCGAAGGCAGTCGTCCAACCAACTGAGCCACCCAGGCGC